>JAAAKQ030164200.1:0-12646 GCA_010016005.3 Zanna intricata | reverse complement strand
TTCGTGGCACAGACATTCGGTCTTATGCTCTAGAGCGACCGAATGGGGTGGTGGCGGGAGAAATGCCAGCAAACCAATCCCAATGTAACCACACGGAATAAAAACACACACACATATATATATATATATATATATTTGGTTTCCTATGAGGAAACCGACATACTTCACTGGTGTATTTCTCTCATCAAAAGAATGAAAAAAGTTCATATAAACATAAGTCCGTAAACGCATAACTAGTGAGTTACGGCTAACTAAAGATTTCTCGCTGAATTCAGCTCCCCCCGGTGAAATTAGGTCATACTGAAATTTTTATGTTGTAAATTGAGAGACATAATTAATTGTTTCCTATTGTGTTTTACCTACAACATTGAATAAAATACATTACAGAATCCTATCTCTAGTAGTTTCATTACATCTGAACTAAAATTTACAATTTGTTGTTAGGTTTGTAATACAATAACTTTGTTATACGATTAACAAATTCGTAAAATTTATTATCAAAACTTGTAGAGAGTTTAATAACAAAATAAAGTGATGTAAATAGGTCCAATAAGTACCAAATAAACGTTTTAAAAAATAAAATTTTATCGCAGAAGAAACAAAACAAAAAATAATGAAATCACCTATTCTGGATATATTTACAACCCATTCATTTGTTTGTTTAAAAAAGGCAGTTAATTATAAACAAATACTACAGAATTGAATCAGTTAAACACTTACTAAACAGTTTTAAAATGTTCTACGAAAACAAGATTTCAAGAATACTGTGATGATTGATGTTGTTTAAGTTTATTAGAGTGTAATAATATTTATTACAGTGCAAGCAAGAGTGTACTGGCGATGAAGCATTTGGTCCCCTCTTATGTTTTAGAGGTCACGAGTGGGAGTGGGAGGGGCACTCGTGCATTTTTCAATGCACATGCTACCCCTTTATGTCAGGTGTAGGGCGGGACAGGTAGCTTCTTGGAGGAGGAACATGTCGGCTTCCCACAAGTCGAAAGTCGCCACGCTCTAACGATCCCAAGAGAACCCCGAAGAGGGGCTTCGTTACCCCAAGAAGGAAGGGCAACTGGTAGTTTAATCTGCTGCCACTACCTCCAGGGCTGGCCAATTACATGCCAAGAGGCGATTCCAGTCTCCCCGGGAAAGACGGTGAGGAGGAGGTTTAGTCGGTAGACGGTGGGAGTAACATTTTTTCATGGTCGCTACGGTTCCATGTGCAGTGCTCACTTACCTTTGCTTGATCAGGACGACTAGTGTCCTGGCTTCGAGCCCTACACACCCTGCGAAGACCCTGCAGGAAGTGCGTAAGTGTATTCCTTCATTGCCGTTTATTGAAAACTGAATTTGGCAACACTGCTCCTTTCAAAACAAAATTTGAATGGAAGAGTTATTGTACAGCTGTTCAACACTTAACTAGTCACTTATCTTTTTCTTTTCATTCCTGCCCCTGGGTCGGATCTACATTTAAGTATTACGCAACTCAGGGGGTGTCCTTTGTCTTATGTAGGCCTCCCCGCCTACTGGCTGTAGATCCGGCATGGCAGAACGGCCCGGCGGATCCAGATCTTTTGGTGACTAACATCCAGATTGAGAAGAACCGGATCTAGCTATATCGTTCCCGGGCCCAATTTCTTCGGCCGGGTCTCGGTCTTGATACTCCCCAATGCCAACTCAAATGGGGAGCACCCTTACAGGTACCCCACCTGTTCGGTCTTTTATATCCCAATAGTATTTTTTTTGTAAGTTTACTTCAGTCTGTGTTATTTGGGTAATCCTCTTCTTTCGTTTGCAAGACGGTGGTAACTAACTGCTGTACTTTGTTTCATTCTTGCGTACCGCTCAAAATGTGTGGCATTGTGTTGTCCGGCGTCAACCAACCTAAGTTCGCTCTTTCCTTAATGTTTTCCCACCTACAACACTCGCAGAATGTAGGGGATATCTTGATTGCCACAGTAAATACAAACGGGACTTTCTCTCGTTTTAAATCTGTGGAGATACTCCTGGAATTCCCCGTGGCCAGAGAGCATCTGCGAGACATAATAGTTTTCCCTTACACATCTCCCTGGCCCCTCCCCAATCACGACCCCAGTCTGGAAATTAGTCTTCCGGTCCATAAGCCGTATGTGCCCTGTCCCAGTCCTCTTCCCATTCTTCGGTAACCATTTCAGCGCCGTCGTATTTTTGCATACCCTCGTATGGTCGTTCTAACTACCTCGCAGTTAGCATACTTTATGCTAATGTTAATTAGCAAAACTCCGGGTAGCACAGCAGCCGCTGCTTCAGTAGAAACTGTTCTATAGACTGACGTGATTTTTAGATTTATTCACCTTTGGAGAGAAGTCAGTTTCTTGGTGTTTCTTTCCATATTAAAATTCTTGTACCATTCCAGTACAACGTATAATACTGTAGTCATTGCGGCTGCCATCAACAGTTTTCGATACGCGAAGCTGGGGTCCCACCTCGCTACCATCAGCTGATGTTATTTAGATCGGCCCATATTCTTTCAGTTAGTAAAATTTCATACACTTTTCCTAGCGTCGGCAAGAGGCAAATCGACCTAAAACATCTTTTTTGGTCGGTCTGATTCGGCTTCAGTATTAACTGCAAGTCTCCTGGTATTCAAGAATTTGTAAACGAGCCTGCAATCAGAGCCTTATTTATGGTGTGCAAAACCAACCAGGAATGTGCTTCACATAGCCGTTTCAAGAGAATCCCCGGGACGCCATCCGGTCTGGGATTTATATTTACATTGATCTTGGACGTTGCATTTAGAAACTCCTCAATGTCAAATTGTCGAATTTTGAATGGAAGACTGTCGATCTGCTCTGATTCTTATAACTAAAAAGATTCTTCAATTTTGTGTAATACTTGCTCCCTATACAATGAAGGGAGGGGCACACCGAAACATTTTATGATATCGATTCATTTTATGAATCAATATACGGTACGCCCTCCCCCACGGATCGTTGTTAAGTTCTTTTGTTAGCTTGCACCAGCAGGCCAATTTTCTGCCTTGATTTTGGCAGATAACTTCTTAGGGCTGTTATATAGGCTCAGCTCCTTTGATGTCGTTCGGCTTGCTCCTTCGTGCACGCTGGAGTTTCTGCCTAGCAACTATAGCGGCGGTCCTAAGGTCTGCTATTTTTCTGGACCAACAGTATACCTGTCTCTTGTTAGCCATCGGTGTTGGCCTCACTTTATCTCTCTTTTCGTAGTATTGTAAACAAGTTTCCTGGGTTCCGAATCTGCCTATTTTCCATCCTAGAGGTCACCGAATGAATAAAAGTAAGCACTTGAGTTTCTGCTGGTTTATCGTCTATGTTGCTGGTTTATGTTGTCGCTGGTATCGTCTATGTTGCGTTTCAGTGGTTTCAAGTCAAATAGTACGACTCGATGGTCACTGTTACACTCCTCCTCTAGTACTCAAAAATAGTTGGAGTATTCTGTCTGAAATAGTTGGAGTACTCCGTTGGAGTATTCTGTCTGGTGCCACGGTGATATCCACCGTCGAGTCGGATCCTCTGCCGATGAATGTTTTTATAGGCGGTATATTGATTGACATGTCTAATGAGTTGTACTGGGTCGCGAGTTTATATCCCCGCCTAGTCGATCTCGTTCCTCCTAGAGCAGTGCTCTCAGATTTGAAGTCACCCATCACAACCATCGGCCGGTCTGTCCTATGCAACATCTCTGCAAGCTCATCGAGGAACCGATCGTATCCTTCTTCTTCACCATTGAGCGATATTTAGCAACGCAATTGTGAGCTTGATGTCAAATCCAACGAAATTCACTCACGTCCTATTTCAATATCCAGAATTGCGTGACGATGCGATACCTTTCTGATCGCAGTATCCTCCTTGGTATACATACCGTTCTTGTGAAGCGATTTGCCTAGCATTGGACTCAGAAATTAATATTTAAGCTACATCATAGTCTACTGTCAACTGCAACGCATGGTTGTGTGCAGTGGCCCTTCTATTAACATTAATTTGAAGGTATTTAATTTCTGGTTTTTAGAACAATACTAACTTGCTACAATCTAAACTCATCGTTGGCTTCAGACAGTCTTTGATTTGATGGCCTGGTCCGCCACATCGTAAACTAAGCTTCGTTCGATCAGGGCCCTTGCACTCTCTCGAGTGGTGTCCAGAACCCCAGCACTTGTAGCATTTCAGTTCTTCAAGCCTAGGTCCGATCCGGCAGGAATGCCAGCCGATTTTAATTCTTTCTTTCTATCTTAACAAGGTGGCTACATTATCTGTAACTAGAATGATGGCTTTTTGCCTCTGACGACAGGTTGACCTCAGTGAGGATACTTTAACTTGGACATCCTCGCCTACTTCTTTTTGACTGCTATTACTACTTCATCAGTTGACGTATCTATATATATATATATATATATCTTTTACATGGAATGCCACAGGTCTAATTTCTTGTGGCCGGTCTGAAACAACCGCATTTTCCATTCGTGAGTCTAAACGCTACATCATATTCTCCCGGTTCTTTGATGTACCCAATATTCTCAATTCCATGGTTTCTGTACCGTTCTTTTTTCACTGACAAAATATTTTTGGTCAGTATATCACAGATACTAATTTTTACCCGTTTTAGCAACTCCGTATATACCACCCCAGGCTTGCTTACTGTGATTAATTTAGTCAGGGGCTCTGCTTGTGGTTTTTTGTAGTCTCAGTCTATTTTGAACAAAGAAAATTTATCTGTAGCTTTATCCCTTCTTGACCAAAACTCAAGTGATCTGAAAAACCTATTTCCAGTTGCGTCTACGGGAGTGAAGAAAAGTCGTTTCCCAGTTTTTGCTACCGTTACTTTGTTGAAGGCTTCGATAACATGTCTCACCCATTTCTCATTCGTCATCAACCATTATTAGGAACACATTATTTTTCTCCTCACCATTATCTTCAGGTTAGTGTATCTCAGTATTATCGGACTCCTTCATCAAAGTTCCTCCCTGTATATATCTCTTGTTATCCACCCGTTTACTGATTCCTGGAGCGATGTTCTTAATCTTATCTGTATATGGGTTTTAACCCCATTGTTTTTTTCTAACAGAAACACCTGTGTGCCAATTCCTCTTCTGTGGGAAAACCTCTGGTTATTTTTTGGACATTTTGAAACATCTCTCTATTCCATCTTTCATATACGATATCTTTTAAATCTTTTACATCCCCAGAGTCTAAAGCAGCATGTATCTTCTGTTGTATAATTGTTGTCAGTTGATCCCCTTCTACCTGTCTTTTTGACTGGGTTTGGTGTGCACGTACTTCAATGACGTCATTGTAGGATGTACATTGTAGGATAACTCATATAAAGCATTCCCTAAAATCTCCACGTCTTTACAATTCTCTATGATCTTAAAAGCGCAAGACTTTAGTTTTTTTTTAACGTTAGCTGAGACAAGAGATATTTGAAAATAACGTTAGCAGTTGCCTGTTACCAGATCAATCTTCCAGTTGGGTACTCTAGTTCTATCCTTCTCTAACTTCATTCTGGTTTTGACTGTAGTGCTGAAATCCCTCTTCTTCAACTTTCCGGGTTTCTCTTCAATCTCAGTCGCACTAGGAATACTTTATGCACCTCTAATTATAGACTATTATAGACTCGAAATCCTATAGAATGATACCCTATTTTTTTTAATGTGAGGGGATAGGTGGGTAAGTAAAATGTATCTCTTCATATATTGAATGAAAAAATTGGTGTTAGAGAAGTGAAATGTATATGCTCAAAATATTTTTTTGGAAGTCAGAATGAAGAGGGGTCCCGGATTGATATATAGATCTCGGAGGGAGGGAGCTAGCTCGCTCGGGGTCGGAGGGAAGGGCTGGAAAAGATCCCTCTATGATACTCCCTTGAAATGCTATGAAAACATTTAGAATTATTTTAACAGTAGCCACCTGTCCATGAAAATGTTTATAAGTCCAACAAAAGTAAATTATTTCTATCGCCTGGTTTATGCGATATAGATGACGTAGTAAACTTGCTGTAACTTGCCTTTCGGCTTAGACAAATTTAGTCAGATTCTGTAATACAGTATACACTATAATGTTAATCTTACGGGAAAACTGGTAAAAGTAAAATCCAAAAAACAATATTTATCCACGTCCAAAAATCACAGAATTTTAACACAGTCTTCACAATAGATTCACCAAAATATTACAGTCCAAGAAAACAAAAAATCAGCCCCAAAACCAGTCCAAATAACTAATAAATTTTCATAACTACAAATTTCCCTAATGGAACGATACTCCAATAGGGAAAATCTTAAAAACTGCACAATCCGTTGACCAAACATTTTGAAATTTTACACACATATCCAGCAAAGTTCCACTGAAAAAACCAACCAACTTATCTCTAAAAAGTTGTAAAAAATCTGCCCTAAAAGAATTGAATAACGGAGCAACAACAGAGACGTCTAAGCACACCCGAATCCACGACTCGACTCAGCTAGTGTCTGTGACTAGTCTAATCTGTGATTTGTGTAGTGAACATGCGCTTTTTATGATTTGTATGTACGTATAAAGTATTCGTCCTTTTTTTAAAAAGTGAGATACCCCATTCAGATCAAGAATATGAAGATATTGTTTTCGTTTATGGTTTTACTAATGGAAAAAGCCGGATTGCAGAACATGAATGTGAACGAAGATTTCCGAATAGAAAGATTCGAAACTATTCACTATTATTCTTATTCACGAAAAGTTTTCCTTACTTTTCAACTAAGTTACTAACTTACAAATTAATGGATCTTTTCCGACGGTTGCTTGTTCCGTAGAACGTCCTGTAGTACATTCAATACTGGAACAAGAATATGTCATTCAAATGATACAGCATAATCCTCAATTCAGTACTCGCCGAATTTTAAATCGAACAGGCGTATGTCTTATTACAGTCTGGAGAATTTTTATCTTTATTGTTTGCAAACTTTTTAAAAATCTTGAAGCGGGTGAGAGTGAATTAACATTAAATTTTTGTCGATGAGTACAAGAAAATCAAAATATTTCTTGTTACATTTTATCCACCAAGGAATCTATTTTTACCAGAAATGGAATAAAAAATTTGAAGAAGGGTCACAGGTAGTCAAATGAAAATCCAAATGCAATTGGAGTCAAACTTTCAAATCCGATTTTCGATAAATGTACGATTTGGTATAATTGGAGACTGGTTAATCAGACCATTTATTTTTCAAAATCGCCTTGCTGGTTTTGTGTACAAAGATTTTTTACAAATTATCTGTCGGTTCCACTAGATGTACCTCTTCAGAAAAGGTAGAAAATATTATTCCAACATAACGATGTACCACTTTATTATTCATAACACGTTACACGTCATTTAAAAGTTTTCCGGGCACTTAGATCGGAGGTTGGCTAATTAATTGGCCTCATAGGTTCCCCGATTTAAATCCCTTGGACATTTATTAGTCATATAGCATTTGTTAGTATGACTAATAAAATCTTTGGGATCATTTAAAGGAACTTGTTTAAGCAGAAAAACTTAATCGAAAGAAGAAGAATGATTGAACCGAATTTTAAACGCTTTAATATAAATTTAGAATTAAATTAATTAAATAGAAAAAAATTTTAAGAACGACCAAGATATTATTGGAACAGCTTCTTTTGATGTTACACGTCGCACTAGTTTTTGTATAAACTATCAAGGAGATTATTTTGATCAGTATCTGTAAGGGTGAAAATTAATTGTTTAAAAATAAATTAAATGCAATAATTCTTTTCTCAGATTTTTCATTTATTTTTTGTTCTGTTTCTTCTTCAATAAAATTTGATTTTTTAAGAAGTTTTATTTGATTTTTATTCAACAGATTTGCATCATTGTTTTTAGAATTAAATTTTTTACAACTTTTGTTAATGAATTTTTGTATTTATTAGTCATATAACAGTTATTGTATTTCAAACCTAAAAACTGTTTTAAAACAACAAATCGTTAAATTTTACTTCATTTATCATGAAAAATACTGAAAATACAGTTCTTGGCCCTATTTATTTGATTTTTCAAGTCAGTAACCATAAGAAATCACTTATTTCGCCCTTCAATTAACGTCCTAAAAATGTCAGTATGACCTCATTTCACCGAGAGAGCTGAATTCCGGACAAAATTTTTCGCTAGCCGTAACTCGTTAACAAAGCGTTTCAGGACTTATGTTTATGGAAACTTTCTTAATTTCTTTGATGAGAGGAACACATCTGTAAATAATGTCGGTTTCGTCATGAAAAATCAAATATATATATTTATACATAGTGAATCACGAAGTTCTCACGTGTCTTTCATAACCTGTTCTACGGGTAAAAACAGTGGAAAAAGTTCCTATAAACATATGTCTTCAAATAATTTGTTTGCGAGTTATGGGTAGTGAAATATTTCGCTGGTATTTCAGCTACCTAGGTAAATGAGGTCGTATTGAAATTGTTAGAAGTAATTAAGGAGTAAATTTACTGATTTCTTATGGATTTTTAACTGAAAAATCTAATAAAATAAATCACAGAACCTTATCTCTAGTATTTTTTGATAAATTATGGATTAAAACCAATAAATTGAAGTAAAAATCCCTTTTGTTATGTATGACGTACATTATCTTTGTTAAATGGGTAATAAATACATAAAACATTTAAACAAAACTTGTAGATAATTGAATTCTGAATAAATTAGCATAAGATAAATTGAATAAAACAGAAAAAAGTTGAAAAATTAGAATTTAACCTACAATATCCCTACTACATTAATAGAATAGTACATTACTACATTTGTCAGATTATTAAACATAAATAAAAACCAAATTCTTTTTTGATAAACTAAAAAATTTTTAAAAACAAATTTACTGTTAAAAATTACTGTTAAAATATGTTTTTAAAAACTTGGAATTTTACAATTGTAAAATACAAATAAATAAGTAAAAAATACTTAAAAAATTATTTTTTTTATTATCGAAAAAAATACCATAAATTGTATGAAAAAATTATTTCAAAGTTGAAAGGTGAACTGTGCTGTCGCTATCGAAGGTTTTCTGTGAATTTTGGTTTGAGCGTGATCGGTTTTCCGTTGAAGTAATGCTGTACTTATTTGCAACAGAAAAATACGTTGATATGGTATTTATTTTGGGTGTGTGTAATGATAATGCTATACAGTGAGCATAAACACTGAATATGTATTTAACATTGGAATATGTAAATATTTCAAAAAGACCAATAGTCATTTGATATATCACTTAAAAGAATTACATGAGACGAGAAAAATTATACAATTAAAACTAAATTCTGATCATTCAATCCAAAATGGCGGCCAACAATGTGTTTGTTTCAAATAGCTATAGCTACGATTGCATGATCCCCTTTTATTTTTTACTCATGGCAGAATGGAGATATTTGCATTTGGGGCAAGAGGTTGTGTGTGTGTGTGTTTTTATATTTCTGTTACCATTTTCTTCAAAAACTGTTGGACCGATTTACATGCGGTTTTTTGCATTCCATAGGTATCACTTCAGAATAGAAGAGGATCATAAGTTTATGCAATACAAGCAAAATGGTATAAAATAATTAAATTCTGGCTATTTAAATCAAAATAGAACCAAAATTATCATTTTGCAATGTTAAAATTTTATTTCAGGAAAAACATTTAAGAGAGTAATTTTTATTTCATACGTTGGCATATTAACAGCTGATAATTAAATAAAGATAACTTTCTCTTTTTTTTTTTTTAACCTCCGGAACCACCGTTAAGGTATATCTTCTGAGGATGAGATGAATGAATTGTAGCGTGTGTGAAAAATGCCATGTCTGATCGGGATTCCAATCCGGGACCTCCGGATGAAAGGCCGAGACGCTACCAGCACGGCGGAGGCCGGCAAATAAAAATAACTTATATAAGATTATCGTAAAGTTTAGTTTTAATAGATTATTTTCTATTGATTACAGATGTCGATTGTGTTTCCGGAATGTCAACTTCAAATCGAAATCCTATGATTTTATATTGATCTAAGCTCGCTAGTTATTAAAAACAAGATAACAGGTTTGTTTTATTAATATATTACGTTTTGATTACATTTAATATTTTTTATTATATACTAGCCGCCTGGGCCGCTTCCGCCGGCTCGGCAGGAATCTTTTCGTGGAATACATGATTTCAGTATTGAAGGAAAAATTTAAATCACAATTTCTGTATTTTTTTTTTTTTTAATGATTTTCTATTCGTTAGCCATTAATATAATCAAATTAATTAAAATTTATTTTGACTTATATAAGTGTTATCAGCGATACAGCGTGAATGTCGGATAATGAAATACAATATATTAAAATCAAATAATATTTATTACAATACATTAAAGTTGCAGAAAAATAATAGAGTATTATCCCGCGTAGTTAATTACGTAGTTAGTAAACTATGTTTTTTGTCTGGCGATTCTCAGCTTAAATGAATTAATTTCTTGGTGAACCGACTCTTCAGCACGCCACATTTAACTGATCGTGAGCAAAACAACTATTTTCCAACAGTAATTAGTAATCCAGCAGTGTTTAGGGATTGTCTTTGTGTAAGATATTCTTAAAGGGAATCGCAAATGTTTGAACTGATATCGGTTGAAATTATTGGAATCCTTAATGTGAAAACTCCTATACTTTTCCAGTAAGAAATGTTAATTATTCGATATATCTTGATAAATATTTGATATATAGTCGAATGCCCATCGCAAAGTTTCTGTGGCTTCAGATTCCGCAAGAGCATAACAGTGTTTCCTATCTTTAGCTCGAGGTGATGTGGATGCAATCCGTAGATGTTGATGGGATTAAAAAACTCTGTTGGATACTTACCTAACTCGTCTTGCTCCATTACAGTATTCATAGAAAGAAAAATTTCTGATGGTTCCGGAATAGGTTTCATTATATGATAGGATCGATGATGTCGCGCGGGGCGACTGCACACAGCCCGCGGTAGAAGCAGTTCGTTGTCAATTAATCTGTAGACTATTTAATTTTATTTCTAAGCTTAGATTATTTTCTTATTTCTTATTGTTAGGTCATGAATATAATAGATTAATTAAAACTTATTTTGAGTTAAATATATCTCGTAGCTCTGAATATTGACCCTTTAAAATTTGGATATTAGATGTTAGATAATGCGACCGCTAGGCGATCACAAACATATAGGTTGGTAATTTAACTTATATGTATATATATATATATATATATATATATATATCAGTGTTGTAAAGGGTGAAAAGGGGAGCATTTTTTGACCTTTTTTTTAGGTGTAAATTTTTATTTTTGTTTTAAAATGTTCCTGAATGTGTGACAACACACATTCACACGCAGGAACGTTCCTGAATGTTTGGTTAATATATACTTAGTGTTGCGCCCGCAAAAGGATTACATACAGAATTGGTATAATTTACATATATATATATATATATATATAGATTATGTCTCTTTCTCTTTATAATACTGTGTAATTTAAATATGTCAACATCATTTCCTCATGTTTTCATTTGTTAATACAACAAATCACGTTATATTTTCGCCTATCAGTTTGAAAATTATTTCATAACAACAACAAAAATCTAATGTGGGCAAACATGACTTCCAGTACGCTATTCTATTAAATATATACATTTGTGCACTTCATTTAAACTTATTTAATTTGAAAGTGAGATACGATCCTTCAATTTTTGAATGAACTGGACAGTTACACAATTTCACTATGGTAGACAACACATTGCCTGACATATTTTTGTGCTCTTCGTATTAGCTTTTTATATTAGTTTATATATTAATTTTATTTCACGTCGCAGGTTCACTAACACAGTGGTGTAAGTAGGAAGAACTGGGATTCGTAACCATACACACATCGTTTCGAATCAGACTTTGTCTCCTTTTTTGTAACTTTTTTTAATTTAAATATATCAACTTATTAATAATTATTAACCTCTGTAAAAATTCTTGAATTAAAACGAAATGTACGCACAATTTTACTTCATAAATAACTCCAGTTTTTTTTTCAATTTTTTTTTTTTTTTGGTTATTATTGAATTATTGCTTGTAAAATTTGTTTATAGTCAGAGGTTAATAATTATTAATAAAGCAATATGTTTAATTTAAAAAAAAAAAAAAAAAGGTAAAAGGAGAAAAAATCTGATGTGAACCGATTCTTGTTATCCGATACCCTTGTAAGATCCAATTATTTCATTAATCAAAATTTTATATGACAATAACTCTGGAACCAATGAAATTAAAAACCACTTATGATATAGCGTTGAAAAGCTGTCGCAATGAGGGCTTATTACTGCAACTAAGAAAAAGTCAAAATCCAAATTTTTTTTGGATTTCTGACTTTTTGTTCAATAGATTACAATCAAAAGAGGAGGTGCACAACTAGATGATACTGGCATGTCTCCCGCCACCACCCCATTCGGTCGACTAGAGCATAAGACCGAATGTCCGTGCCACGATGGGCTACTTGAACCTAAAAACGTTTTCTTGCGACCATTTATCAAAGCTCCTGGAGCTGAACTAAAATGCATGAGCGGTAAAGCCTGGCGCGCAACGCCACCGGCTTGCGTGTCCTACCGCTCACTTGTCATATATTTCTAAATGGGTAGGCGCACCCCAACAATCTAACTATATATGAC
>JAAAKQ030164189.1:0-12646 GCA_010016005.3 Zanna intricata | reverse complement strand
TGGCATTTTTCACACACGCTACAATTCATTCATCTCATCCCTCTGAAGATATACTTAATTGTGGTTCCGGAGGTTCAACAAAAAAAATTAAAAAAAATAAGTCTTTTACTGTGAAAATTGTTGTCCTATCAAACAAAAACGATTCATTATAGACTGTTAACCTTAAAGTACTTATGTGAACATTACGCTATAAGCTGTCAATGTCAGTTGAGTTATTTCTCAAAAAATACTGTGATATTGTTTTTTAGAGTTTTAATAAAATGATTAGCCATTTATACCGCGTGAAATTAATTCAATCACAGTGTGATAACCTGATCGGAGTGTAAAATTGATACTGTTTTCTTTTAGCGTATTCCTTTTTTTTAAAATACTTGTCTAGTACAAACTGCGGAAAACTTCGATTGTATTAGTTCGTATGGTATATTTTGCTAGATAAGGTATGATTTACATGCTGGATTCTGTTTATTTGGTAATTGACCATTTTGGTTTATTTAAATATTTTAATAGTTTAGATGTATTTTCTATTATTACATTTTGTAGTAATGTTAAGTTTGTTTACTTATGTTTAAATAGTGCCGAAATTGTATTTCTGTATTTATCTAGACTTGAAGGATTTACTTTCAGATGAAATCGTCATGTTTTATGACAAGTTTTGGTTTGTTTCAAAAATCATTTTTGTGAAAGTTTACTTTTGTCATTAAATTATAATGTTTCCTTGAAATTTGTATTACTTAGTAGTGGATTGAGAGCTTATTGACTCTGTCCAACATTATAGTCTGCTAATACTATATATAAGATAAGGTTGAAGCCACACCACCAGGTAGATATAACAAACCTGATTAATCATAATGAAATATTCTCTAAAATTACATGGCCTGAAACAGAATATATCACCAAAATAGTGTTTATGCATGGTCAACAGTATTTCAAATACATTCAGTTATTAAAACCTTATCTCTACCCCAGTTATCAATTTCACCTATATTTTCAAACTACCAATTAGATTGGGGATTGTTATTTTTTATTTCTAAAGAATCCACCTTTAAGAATGATAAAAGGTGTATGTACACAAATTACTATCAAATCTCTTTAATTTATTTTTTTTTTAATGATTGATTATTACCTAAAAATAAGGTTAATAACCCTGTTGGACATACATAAAATAATTCTAGAGAATCAATTCTGTTTCCATAACAAGTAACCCATTATTTAAAATAATTATCACAGGTTTTGGACCAGATACATTTCTGTTGACAAATTTCTTGGCAGTGGGAAAGCTTTAGATTTTGTAGATGTCAAATCACCACACTTATCAATGAACTAAAGGCAAACATTCAACAAGAAATCTACAGCAATAATAATTTTGTGAAAAGTGACTCTCAATATGATGATTGCAATACTAAATTGCATCAGTGCGCAGAACACTCACTTCAAGAATTTTTTGTAAAAGTATCGAAAATAAGTAAACATTTGCTAATGTAAATATAGAATTTAATTTGTTTTCATTTCATTCATAAAATGTTACATGTTGCAACTTTGTTTAATCTTTAATGGCTAGGTTTTAAGTTGCTCATCTAGTATAACTAGATGTAAATTTGTTTATTGATGTACTAGATCACATTATTTTTGTAAACTGGCACAATTAATTTACTTTTAGTTTTAAAGCTGTCTAATTTTCTATTAATTTTTTAGATTTATTTGCTTCCTTCTTTTGTAATTTACAAGTCGTTTATTAATGATCTTTTATATATAACAGTGGCAAATAGATAAATTAAAAGTCTTGAATGCATTTACAAGATTTAAAAGAAGATTCTTGTAAATAATCCCTATACCTAACTAAATTCAATAAGCATGTACAACAAAATCAATCTCCTTTGTTATGATATTATTATTAATCGGAAACAATTTGCTTGCATTCACTTATGAACTCACAAAATGAGTATAAGATAGCGTAATTCTTTTAACAGTTTATTAATGCTATATGGAAATCTCACCCTTAGCATTGAATCCTGTAAGTAGATGTTTTAATACTCTTAATAAAGTTGGTTAGAGTAGATTTTCAGTAATGTTTATCTTGTGCAAATTTTTATATTCATGTACCAAGAAGAAATTATGTTTTTAAAATTCATATAACATTTGTGTTATTACTATTAGAAAGCTAAATTTGTGATTAGCATGATTCGAGTGTTGATGCTCATCTTTACATTTTATACTAACATGATGAAAACAACTTCGTTTATCAAATATCGGAGAAGCTGGCTGTGAGAAAGCAGTTTCTCAAAGAGTTTTTGACCGATATAAAAAATGACAACGCAAGGATCTGTCAAAACTCCAGCATCTCATGTTATTGCCTTGTTTTTATCAGCAAAAATGCCAATGATAAAAATTCAGGAACAGTTTGTGAAAAATGGAAATTATGATGATGCACATTTAAATTATTAAAAATTATCATCAGTAATTATTAAGAAATTAAACGTACACTTCATATGTTTAATGGAGAGCACTTGTTTTGTTGTATCAGTTATACAAATACAGTTTTTGTAACAATGCAACTACAGTAATGCTTTTAACACGTGTGGTACTGGTTATTAATGTCCTGTATGAGCAATTAAAGAGAAGCATCCTACTCTCCCTTCAATTTCCCTATAGGTGTTAGGTAGTTGATAAAAAAGTAAAATTTACAGTCACTTTTGTGCGAAATTGAACTTATAGGATTGATATTGTTGGAGCCTAAGTAATGTAGGCATTTGTACAATTCATAACTACTAAGTCATACAATAACTGACTGTTATCATTAGAAGAGGTTAAAGCCTACAAGATACAGATCTCCTGTATTACATCCCTGGAAGTTCAAATACTGGATAAGGGAGACTTGTAAACCCAAAAAATGCATTTAAAAAAATAGCACTTACAACAATTTAAATAAACTATTTTTTTTTACAACTGACAATATAAAACACATTGAATATATATCTGCATAAACCTACGTTAGTTTTACTGCATTGATTATAAAAATGGATTCTTAGTCCTGTACATTTAAAGCTATGTATCATTCCTTATATGTAAATTATTGTGTGAATAATACATATGATTCATCATTAAGTAATTTGTAAACATTTTTGTATACTGTTATCAATCAGCAAAGAATGTTTACAGCTTTGTTTATGTATTACAATCTTAGTAATATACATTATAATGAAAATCAATGCGATAATAAACTTAGAAGTAATTTTCATGTTTAAAATAGAAATTTTCTTAAAAAGCATTGTTATTATTTTTGCTTAGAATTTTCTTATACTAGTACTGTTGTTATTCTAGTGGTCTTATAATAAAAATCTAATAGATTTTATTATGTATTAACAATGTATTTATTCAATAATGCATATATTATATTTTATATAGTATTTTTTATATTCTGTGAATGTACTGAAAATTGTGGTTCCAGGGGGACATGTGGTTCACTTAGTTACAACTGTGTATGTTCACCAGCCTTCTTGGCATTAGTGATAGCATCTCAGCCTTTCATCCAAAAGTCCCGGGTTTCATTCCTCATAAGGCATGGCATTTTTCACACACGCTACAATTCAATCATCTCATCCTCTGAAGATACACTTTGGACGGGTTCCAGAGGTTAAACAAAAAGAAAAACTGTGTATGTTCAGATCAGCTCTCTTAGCCGTTCAGCCAACCTAAATATATAAAGTTACAAATGAAAAGAATAAAGTTATTGACATAAAAATTAAACTCGCTAATAAAATTAAGAGGAAAATGACTCCAATTTTTACAGCCACCTTTGTAGAATGAATAATAATTGGTTAACAACAAAATATTTAAATATTCAGCAAATAAAAAGTGAAAATAAAATGATTTGCAGAAACTTCTAAAGATGTAAAAGAAAAACAGATTGGTGCAGAAAGTATTAAAAATAGAGACAAATTTAGAAAAATTATAAAAACCACGAAAGGATTCTATAATATTGCCTCCCAAAAAAAAGGAGCAAAAAAAAAATGGACACAAGAAAGAACAGAAAAGAATGAACACAAAGAAAGAATGAAAAAAGCTAAATAAGAGTTGGTGTGCAGTTCTTTTGTAAAAAAAAATAACTAATTACCAAAACACTTAAAATTTATGAATCACTGAGTAAAAGTATCTACTTTTATTTATAAAATAAAAAAATATATATGTATATATAAAAGAAATGAATTCAACACGGCTGTGGATAGTGGACAGCCAGTTGAAAGAAAAAGGTTAGCTAGCAATTTATCATTCAACTCCTCACTGACATCTGCTATTAGATTTTTGTTTTTTTATCATTTGTTATATTATTATTTGTGGTGTTACTAAATATACATCAATTATAGTTGCCAAATTAATTAAAATAGTTTTATTGAATAGAATTTTGAAATGTTTAATC
The DNA here is from genome assembly GCA_010016005.3 of Zanna intricata. Taxonomy (NCBI): domain Eukaryota; kingdom Metazoa; phylum Arthropoda; class Insecta; order Hemiptera; family Fulgoridae; genus Zanna; species Zanna intricata. The sequence goes on along the minus strand of JAAAKQ030164189.1, from coordinate 8,232 downwards.
AACACTCATCTTACTGCTTTAAAATTGTTTATTTGTCTGTGAGGAAATATTTGTTTTCTTTTAGTCATGCAATAGAAATAAAACTGATTACTTACTGTTAATATTGCAGCTACAGTGATGGTTAGAACCAATAATTTAGTAATATATTTAAATATGATCTAAAATTAAATTTACAGTTTCTCTTATTCATTTATCAAGTATTATCCTCTTATTCATTTGAAGTATTAAAAAGTGATCTGACCTTTGCCCACAAAAACAAAAATACTTAACTTATTTAGTTTAATGACCTATCTCCTTCAAATTAGGTCCCTTCTGATATAACATACTTATTACAGTGATGTTTCCATTGTTAGAACTGTTTTTCAAAATCATTGTTAGTGTGTACCATAAGTCCCTTGTCGGATTTCCTTTGCTCTCTTCTGCTTCAAATCTGTTTCCTTCATGAAGAATTTTAAACTTAAGAAACGGCAAAAATAACAGGGAGCCATGCAATGAGTAAGGACTTACTAAAGTTGTTCAATCCTGTGTTTTGTTGAGAATTTCTAAATAAGTTTTATGCGTGGGTTGGAGCATTGTTCTGATGAATTTTCCAAGCCTAAATTTCTGATTAATAATTTTTACGCATTTTTTTAATATTTTTATTTTTATGAACAAAGGTTCATAAAAACCAAAAGTCCAAACCTGCATAATCCTTGTTTTTTTTTTATATGAACTGCACACTAAATCTTATTTAGCTTTTTTTTTTGCATTCTTTCTGAGTGTTTCCGTTCTTTCTTGTGTCCATTTTGCTCCTTTTTTTTTTGGGAGGCGATATTACAGAATCCTTTTATGGTTTTTACAATTTTTCTAAATTTGTCTCTATTTTAGAACCAAGGTATGTTTTGATCATATCTTGTATTTAATTGTTTATTTATCATATTTGCATTATTATTAATTTTTATTATCTGTAATGTTTCATGAGTATGACATTTAAATTTGTTATTATCATCTAATTTTGTTGTCCTCTCCATTTCTGAAAAAGTGTGTGTATATTTTTTAATATGAAATGCATAATTCAATTTACTTTGCCTTACTTATATGCTCAACATTTTTTATAAACTTATTTGGGTTTTTTTAAACTTACTTTCTTAGTAGGAATTTAAAATTTTAATTACTGTACCTTCAGTTTCATAATTTCTTTTTCTTTTTTTCTAGTACCTGATTAAACATTAAGAATGGTGGATATCAAACAGGAATCAGAGTTGGACATTAAACAGGTTATGGTCTTAAGTGTTATTGTAATAAATCTGTTATATTTGATTTTTATTGATTTACTTTTCAATATGTTGATGTAATTTGTTTTAACCATGTTTTTTTTATTATTGTTGTATTTTTCATTTTACTTTTAAATATGAAAGGAAAATAAATTCTAAAAAAAAACAAATGTAAAGATCAACTCAATTTTTAAATATCAGTAAATATTCTGAACTTTGTGGAGCTATTACGCAGGTTTTCAATTAATAGTATTAAAAGGTGGTGTTATTGTTGATTAGAAGTTGTCAAGATTAACCCACCGGGTTGGTCTAGTGGTTAACACGACATCGCAAATCAGCTGATTTCGAAGTCAAGAGTTCTAAAGTTCAAATCCTAGTAAAGATAAAAGTTTTTATACGGATTTGAATACTAGATCGTAGATACCGGTGTTCTTTGGTGGTTGGTTTCAATTAACCACACTTCTCAAGAGTGGTCGACCTGAGATTGTACAAAACTACACTACATTCCCATTCATACACATCATCCTCTGAAATAATACCTTAACGGTAGTTCTGGAGGCTAAACAGATAAAAGAGATAAGTTGTCAAGATTAGGTGATCATCTTTTCTGTAAGTAGCTCTGTAATGATCTTCTACAAGCAGATTTTCTAATGTATGAGGCATGTTTTTTCAGTAGGAACTGTTTTGATATAAAAACAAAAGTGAATGATTTAGAAAAAAATTGTTACATTAAAATAAACATATGAGTATATATTATTCTCCATATAATTCCTATTTATTCCAGTACATTTTTCATATTCGTTAGCTTTATTATTCATCCTATGAAAAATTTTCTTACCAGTGATTTAAATAAATTATTTTATCTATCAGTCCCTCATCATTTTCAGACCTCAGCGATTTCTTAAATTAAAAAATTAGTTAATAGTCACCACATGGTAGGTCATGACTGTATGGTAGATATTTGAAGAATTCCCAGCAGAATCACTTTAATAATTGAACTCTTTTTATTTCACTGTGCAGTCAAGAGTTTTTCTCCAGAAAAAAAATCGCATGGAGAGTTTCCTATGTCTTTTGTTCTGAATAACATGTTAAAGTTTTTTTAAAAGTTTTGTTTACATCATTTCTTTATCATGAAGGAATGAAGTAAGCAATTCTCACCATGAAGAAACTTTGTAAGCAATTTATGAATCTTTTCATTCACTTTTTCCAGCAAATCATTTGTGATTGCATTGGCTGACTACTAAATTCTTCATAGTGAATATTTATCTTGCCTTCTAAAGATAAAAAAATTTATAATGTATAAAATGTTTAGCTCTGGCAGATTTTTATTTAGATTATTAAAAACTTGCAAAAGATCCATTTCTTATTTATGGAAGTTTTTTCCCATAGAAAACTTCCTAGTTTATACTAAAAAGGCTAGTAACTAGCGAAGTTTATCCAATTACATAAACTAGTTTTTGCTGTTATATTTTTCATGGAGTTTATCACAAATTATTTTTAATGGTACTCATCTTAAGTGTTATGAAACCCTTTCGGTTGTAGCAAGTAATATATTTTATTGGATGTGTCTGTAAATTTTACATTGTTCAAGTGTTGGAATTGTATGTACTGTTTTTAAAATTTTCTTGCTTTGGTTAATGTTTTTGTATGTGTGTGTTCACACATTAATGGGGAATTAGTAGATTCTATTTTATTAGTTTGTTTCTATTTCGTGTGCATGGTGAATATGAGCCTAGTTTGTGTATTATATATATCTAGTATATTCTCTTTATACCTGAGTTGAATATGTCTGATCTGATAATTTAATGTAATCATTGTAGTTTAACTGTTATAATATATGTAATCAGGTAGGAGGAATGAACAGTTACACTGACAGTTACAAAGAATGCATACTTGTATTTTATACAAGAAAATCAACTTCTCCAAATCAGTTATAGAAGCAATATGCATATAGATATTAACAACTACAAGCGAATTTTATACATAGAATATAAAATTCAAGCACTTAACTTGTATGAAATTTATCCAAACACACTAAATTTGAAAAAAAAATTAATGAACAAGCACAACTTAAATTGAATATATTATTAAACTGCAAAATAAAATGATTTTCTAAATTTTTTAGTGTATGCCCTACAAAAAAAAGTTTCTGTTGACTTCCCTGAAGAGAAACTAGATAATTAATTTTGAGAAACAATTTTTACTTAATTTGAAAGTGACTAATTTAAAAGTTAAGGTTTTAATGTCAACTTTAAGATGGTTTGTTGTGTAATTCAGTTATCTAGATAGAAAATGTTTGAGATATTTTGTGCAAATTTTGAAAGATTCCTTTGGTTTCTTTTGGAAAGGCAACCATTTTAATTTGTAAAGCATAATTATGCAGTACATTAGTTATTATAGTTAACATAAGTAGAACCAGTTGTGTATTGTATATTGAACATTAAAAGTAATTTTGAATTTATTATTTATTGTATTTTTTTTTTTTGTTTTTTTTAGGAATTAAGATGTTTTGAGGATAGTTCCAAGGAATGTCTTACAGATACTCACCAAACTGATTCAGATTCCAACATACTTAGAAATTACCTCATGAAGTATAACTCTGTAAGGAATATTCATATTTATTTTATTTTTAGCTGGTTGTAAGTTTTCCCTGATTTAAGTACTCAAGAAAAAGATAATTAATTTTTTTTTAAACTACTTTATTAAAAAAATAGTTAAAATGAAATTTTCTAACAGTTATGTCATCTAATTCTAATCTGTTCCTGTTTTAACAGATACTTTTTTTATGCCAACATGGAAAATTCCTTTTTCTTCCCCCCACCACTGGACTTTATGCTGATTTGGAAAAAGTAAGACTAATATCTTTTGACCTATCTATTGCTTGATAATGTTCAGACTAGATTTGAAAAACTTATTTAAATTTATGTGAAAACCTAAAAATAACTTAATAACTAAGTTATTAATAAGTTTTACACTTATTTTATATCCCCATGATGATGTAAACATTAAATTATTATGTACATGGATTTTGTTGTTTTTCTGTTGTATAGTTTTGGAAATATTCTACTGTGATGGTTAAACAGAAAAAACTGATAAGATCTGAATGAATAGTTTCATTATAGGTAATACTTGTGGAAACCTAATAAAAATAATCGGGCATAAATTCATTCATTTTTCTTATTAATATTCTTAATATCTGGTCTGCGTGGGCCTAAAATGTCAAACCTCTGTGATTCCACACAGGAACTAGCTTACTTTTAAAAATGTTTACTAATCGTGCAAAACTGAATGATTTATTTTGTAGTAGGAGTACTTCACCAGTTACATTGAAAAATCTAATCAGATTTTTATTTTTTTTTTGAAAAGAATTTTATTCAGCTTTTGTGAAAATTAATTTCTGCTTGTTTGTAAACAACTTGGGGTACTTGGGGTTACTCAGATGTTTTCATGAAAACAATTAAAGTGAAAATAGTTTAGTTATTTAAAAAAGATTAAATCATTCAAAGTAACTAACGTAGTAAAAAAGGATTAAATACTGTCATAACTGAAGTAACATATTTATTTATTACATTCATAGCTATAACATTTTTCAGTTCAGTAAATAAAAAACCTTATAAGTATAGATCTGCACATGTTTAAAATTAAACAGAATACTGCAATATTGTTAAAAAACATAAAAACCTATATAGTAATTTATCTAAGTAATTTTTTTATTTACATTTGTAACGTTTTTCCAGGAATATGAAAGAAATAATTTAAATAATGGAAATATATTAAAGAAAATTACACATGATGAAAGTAGTTGTGTTACCGTTGATAGAAGACACAGGGCAAACAAAGTTGAACCGGTCTGTATATTAACATTCTTTTTTAAAAAAAACTGAACAAGTATAAACTGATAAAAGCAAAGTTTAGATATGTAGTCAGCAAGTCATTCCTCTACCCTGATAACATCAGTATGATTAGACAGTCGTATTGCAAACCTAGAAATTGTCATTGTAATAAAGTAGAATTGATCCTTGTAACTTCTCACCAGTTTTTTTCTTTTAGTAATGCTTAGATATATGATAAGCATTCTTATGAAGTCCAAATCATTTCTTTTTTTATAAATTCAGGATAAAAAAATAGAAGAGTTAAAAGAGTTACAAACGAGTGCTTTACTGCAAATATGAATGCTATTGACAAAGAAACTTTTCAAGCTCAGGATTGTTAAAAAGCAAATTGGTACATTAAATAATATTTCTAATTAATGTAAAATTTTAACAATCTGACTAGATCTGGAGCTAACACTTCAAGTAAATTAGTTATTTATTTTAAGTCCTCTGTCATTCATTTTTGGTATCTGATACCAAGATGTTTGTAAAATGGATTAGATAGGATTTCTTCCTCTCTCCAATGGCCCATTAGTTTCTCATTCTGGCAGGGTTGTGTATAATTACTATGAATCATTCCTTTATTTTTTTTTTAATTTGTGTTAATAAAATGTCTAGAATTTTGAATTAAGTTACTGCACTTTGCTGCTGTCTGGTCTTTTAATGAGTTTTAAGAAAGTTAAAATTAGCGTATTATATAAGAACAGTTTTTGGTATTTTTCTATTAAAGAGGAGTTTCCTGAATCCTTTTACTGTAAATTAAAGCAATCTATTTAATTGTATATTATAGTTATTTATAATTATTTATTAAAGTTGAGTAGAATTGTTATTTGTATTTTCCTTTGTTGTATGAACATAACAATTGTGGTATGTGGACCTTCACATACCACAATATGTGATCATTGTGTTTTGTGGACATTCATTTTGTTCGTTTATTTTTGCTTAATATATAACAGTGTTAAGTTTTTATAATTCTTTTGGAACATTATATTGTAAATATTGATTACTGTAATTCTGTTTCTTAGTTTATTTCTCATGTTGTGTCTGATCAGTATTCTCTATCACAACTTTTTTTTTTTTAAATTAAATTAAATTGTGGAAGTTGCTATATTCAGAGAAGCTACTTTCTGGCTATACTACAGTATTCTCTTATTTTATAGAATTTATCAGAACTAGCACAAGATGAAATTATATTTTGGTGAATATGAACAATGAAGCTGTAGCCATGCTGCTTATAGGATAAAAATACATATATGAGCCGGGACTGTGTTCGTAACTGCCTTCTGATTTGTATACTGTTAGAGTGATAAATTACATCAGTTTCATGATTCCATTGCCAGTTCATTTCAGCCTGGTACAGTATTTGTTTAGAATACCTGCATGCTTGAGGGTCTTATCTGTAAGTTGACTGATGGCCCCTCTAAAAACATAGATTTCTGATGGCTTCATAGAAGAGCTGGGTGAAAACATGTTTAAACAATAGAAGAACCATGAGGGGTAATTATCACCTTAAAAAATGAATTTTTAGTGAATTTATGTTGTGAATTAAAAGAAGTTGCTGCTGCATTTAGTACCAGATTGATCCATGTCGATAATCATACTATTAAGAATAGATCCTGGCAGATGTTTCAGAGGCATCTGGTTATTAGTGCTTTAAAGAAAATTACCATTTTAATTTTGTGGATCTAAAATTTACGTGCACACACAAACAGTTGAATGGTAGTTTGAATGCATAAAATGAAGAAAGAAAATCGATAGATGCACTGAACAAGATCACATCAAGTCCTTACCACCACTGGGATTTGTGAAGTTCCAGAATCATCCCTCCAGGATGATTCTTTTTCTCACATTTTACATGTTTAGAATTTCTAACCTCCAAAAATGTATCAGTAATGTAACTAGATTCTATTAAACATATATAATGATAAATAAATAAATATTTGTAAGAAAGGGGATACCCCTTCCTGTTAATAGAAAAGTACCAATCTTTTAATTATTTGTGATGAGTGATATATTGCAAATCGTTCAGAAGTTGATATATATATTTAGTATGTATTGTGAATTTATTGTATGTGTGAAAAATAATATAGAATTTCTGAAGAAAATAAATCGTAACATTAAGTAATTGAATAATTTTTCACTCTGTGAACCTAGAAAGATTTTTTTTTTCTACAGTAATGGTAAGTTATCGTTTATGTTGGCAGTATGAATACAATTATCAAATTACTTTATACCCATTAAGCATTTTGTTAGTTTAATGGCAACATGACATCCATTAAGAAAAAGTACATCTTGAGTTCCCCCCAAGGGGAATAACGCTCGCCAAGTGACATTACCGGTTGCCACCCACCCCCTCCGTTCCTAGCCCTGAAGGGCTTTACTGGAGGTCATCTTTTCACCTCGGTCTATAATGCCACAGTCATTAACCAACCTCAGGGAGATGTCTCCGATGCCAATGCCCCGAGGGACATTCACATCGGATAGTAAAAGGCTAAATTTACATTTAATTTAAAGTGACTGTGCCTTCAAGAAGACACGGGACACCACAAAACCACCACTAAGAAACAGGTTTAGAACTGTTCACCGAAGCACGAAGACCCCCGTGCCTGCTTCATCAGCTACAGCAACGATGCTATTCTACCCGCGATTCTACAATCCGCTCGCCAGCTTATAGAAAGGAGTGCACTTTCTTTCTTATAGTTACCAAGTCTGTGAGGACCCCAGTCCTGGCCCATGCGAGAGCTATCAACTCTCACCCGGCACCAGCCTTGAGGCCCGCTTGGACACTATTAGTTGTTCACAACTAGACCGCATTCCCTAACTCCCTTTAAGGGTGCTCTCCATTTCTAACAAATTCACAAACGCACTCTTTGTTCGCACTCGGGAGTACGGGAGAAACATACTCCCGAGCACGACTCCATTGATACCAAACAAATCTAACCAAGGCTACGGTGCCAAAGCGCCCACCTCTGGTCAATCAACTAGCCCCGGCGTGCCCTAGCCACCCGGGGTTCTACACTACACTTCCTAAGCAAATCTGCTCAGTGCGAGAAGTCGAAGGAAGTCAGCCACAATTGTCCACTCTCTGCGGGTCTTCCAGTTGACCC
>JAAAKQ030164178.1:0-12646 GCA_010016005.3 Zanna intricata | reverse complement strand
AATTAATCAATAATCACCGTAAGGCTCGTCATATGTTAGGGTGTAAAGGGCCCTAACATGTCTTTAAAATAACAGAGCACGATATTTTGATGAAAAAAAAGAAATATGATTTGTGTGAAATTAATTTCATAGCTCCCACGCCCTGATTTTATAGATTTGATTTTCAAAAATTAATTTTTTTCGATTTTGACCAACTACAGGGCCGCTTACCAACTTTCAGTTACCTTTTTTTTTTTTCTCTTAATGTTTTGCCATATTTTCTTATTTTTTCTGTGCGTTTTTTTTCTTTTTTGTGTAAATTTTGCTGATTAATTTTTGGAAAGGAAGTATTCCAGAATCATTTCATGGCGAATTGAAATTTCATGAAATACATAGTAAAAAAGCAAAACATGATTTTACGTGTTTGGCCTTTACTTTTGGGTCATAATGTTACATCGAAGGAGTGGTTTCTTTTTTGGATGATAAATAGATCAGTCTCTGTACGTTGTTTTGAACAAACAGATTACGACAATAACTAACCAGTTTCCTCGTCTCTTCAGTGTAAAATTTCGGTGATCTTTATCTCATACACTGCTTTTTCTTTTAATCTATAGTCTATAGTGAATGAGTGGCTTTAAAGAGCCCCTTTTCAATTCCAGAAAGAAGTGAAAATAGCAGAATATCGAATCCGGTGAATATAAAGTGTATGCAGTGGGATCCACAATAACCCACTATACATCATAACAGGCATATACATAGCATGGTACATTTAATTCCATGGCAACGGTGGGAATAAAGAATAAGAGAACAAAATTCAACGAGACTTGAAAGTTTGTTTCGAGGTCTACAATATGGCAGCAAGCAACATTCTGTACGAACGTTCTTTCGTTATGTGCGTCCTTCCATTACTTTCCAGCACTCTCGTACTAGGAAAATAGAATATTTAACTGAGGAAATCAATAATTTTTATGTTCAAATTAATACTTTAATAATAGTTTTTAGGCGAATATTTTTTTTTTGAAATCAGTGTTTTCTTCATATATATTTTTATCTTCCTAAAAAAAATAATAATATGCAGTATTAAACAAAATTTCAGGGCGCAAAAAAATTATTAACTAAATAAAGAATATTGATTTTTTCTTTAAAACCGAAAAATAATTTTTCCAATAATAAGTTATTACAACTTATAACAAGGGTTTCGAGTCAGGACAGTCTTTTACCTTTGGTTAATTTGAAATTACGTACCAGAAATCTATTTAAAAAATAATTAAAGCGTAAAGGATAGATATTTATACTTGGTACAATTAACCAAAATTTTCTGTTACAAAAAATAAAAATAATATCAGTAAATATCTAAATTTTCTGTCTACATAATTTTAGTTTTATCTACTTAACTATATAGAACACCCGAGATCTTACTCTTTGAAAAAAAAAAACCATCCTGCTCTAGGATTTCACTTTTCACTATACTGTTCTATCTCTTTTTTTTTTTTTTTGTTTTTACCTCCCCCAGTTGGATTATGTGATTTATCACGTAAATCTTATTTGTACACCGTAGCATCGTATCTTACAGTTATCTTAAGCTCTTTTCGATTACAACTGATCCCGTTGTCTATTTTCTACGTTTTTCTGTTTATTTACACGGAACAAAACCAAATGTATACAGACAAGCATGCAAGCACGTACAGAAATATAACGCATGTTACTTGTAAATTCTTTCATCATGGAATCGATGCGAGAATTTCACATTTTATCAACATTCGGTTGTTTGCATGATTACATGCATATATATAGAACAAAATGAAAATCATAAACCGTTCTAGTCTATAATTAGTATAAAAATTAAAAAAAAAAAAAAAAAAACATTCATATATGGAAATCTCCCCCTTTTAAAATTCAAATCAAATGTATAAATTATTAAAAAAGAAATACATTTTTTAATTAGAGGTATAAAATATTCTATCTAGTCAAATATGAAATACTCGTATCTATAAGAAAAATATATATATCATCCGTCGCGATTTCGCCCGCTGTATATGGTTACTTACGTTTCCCATAGCGGTCAATTTTTTTTTATTTTTGTTTTTTAATCAAGGAACCAGAAGTCAGAGCAGCCAGTCTTGTTGCATATTCAATAACGGGGCAGTGACTGTGCTCGTTGAGCTGCCGCGCCATAATTTGGACCTGTTAAAAAATGAAAATTAAAAAAACCCGAAAATGGTTTTTAGATATTTATCTGAAGAGTATTTTTAAGCCCAAATTTACTGAACATCACGTTTAATGTAGTCTGAAACGGGTAAAATTTGCAATCATTGTTTTTAACTTTTTTAAAATACAGATTTTTTACTTTTCTTCACTTCTTTCGAGGTCGAATTTCGAAAAATCTAAAAATTAATTTTTAGATATTCACATGAAGATTACATACACCAAAAATCAAGTTGACCTTCATTTGTTACCGAGAAATTAAAAAATAATCGGGTTTCAAAAAAAAATTGAATAATCTATTTAACCCATTAAACTCTGAATTTCAATCTATAAATTGATTTTTAGATACTCACATGAAGCTGATATCTTCATTTTATTATGACTATCTAGACTATTACCTTTATGACTATTTACGAAGACATCCAAAAAATTATTTCCCGCTACAAGCAGAACTTACATAAACGAGTAAATTATCTGGCAGTAAATCTATTGGGTAACAGCGATGACAACAGGCGAATAAGGCATTTCCATATGCTGGAAGTGGGAGATATAATCAGAGGAGTGACCTAGAGAAGGAACCTAGGAGTGAGAAGACGCCGGCCTCCGTGGCGCGAGTGGTAGCGTATCAGCCTTTCATCCGGAGGTCCCGGGTTAGAATCCCGGTCAGGAATGGCATTTTTCACACACACTACAATTCATTCATCTCATCCTCTGAAGATATAACTTTAAGAGTGGTTCTGGAGGTTTAAAAAAAAAAAAAAGGAGTGAGAACACATAGGATGTCTATACCACTGTGTAGTGAACGTCATTTCGGTAGTCTGCGAAATAGAGCTATCTACGAGTATCTGTTACATCGGTTTTATTGCAAATAATATATTATAAAATTTATGTTTGGCTAATGTAAATAGTATTTATACTGCAAATAATAAAAATAATTTCTTTTCATTTTTTTTTTTTTTTAATTAATAATTGAATAGTATATTTGATTGCTTTTGTTTACTTGATACTCAATACGTCTATTTAAAAAGGATTCTCTTTAAGAACAAACGCAGTTTAAGTATACTGAAAGACTTAGCGATCATAAAGTGAAATTTTATAGACAGTTGTAAAGAATTTCATTATTTACTTAAGTTTTTTTTAAACGAAGGAGCTTTTGTTTTTTAAAAAACTGTAATACTAATATTATAGGTATTAAGTAAATCTTACTTTTTTTTTTGTTAGTTGTTTGCCGTATCTCATATTCTAAACGCCATTTTTGTTTATCTTACGATCATTTTCCTTTAAAGATTTCTTCCCATCACCTCCACACCGCTATCCATCCATTTCTTAACAAGTCGCATTCGTCTTTTCTTTCTTGCGGAACTCAACTGAACATTTTATCACTTCAAACCATCCATCCTTTGTAAATTTCCATCCTTTTAATATTTTCCTTCAACATCTTCAACTATATTTCCTGTTTCAATCGTCCATCTTCTTATTCCCTAACATCCTAACATTCACAAATCAACAGATACAATTCCTTCTAAAGAAATTCATCCGGATAACTAAGATTCTTTTTTTAACCGAATTCAAAAAAAAGGAGGTTATTATTCAACCCGAATTTTTTTTTTATGTTTGTTCGCGCATAACCATTTTCCTATTAATCCGATTGAAATAAATCTTATTACAATCGAAGTAGCTGCTTTTTGCAGTCTTGCCATGATGCTGAAAAATATTTTTTAACACAAAAATCGGTCTGAAAATTAAGAAAAAATCTTTTGCCTGCCATCTGGCGGGTAGGCAGTGGAAATCCGGACATTCTATATGCATGCGTCATATTAAATGGTGTTATATGGTCTTCTGTAGGGCAGGTAATGTGAGTTTCTATAGAAGATATGTAGCACCGTAAATAAAATCATAAAAGTCGAGTTATCTCGTCTTAAACCTTTGTGGAAATTTTATAATTCTGTATACGTGCATTATATTACATGTTCTTGATGTCGGTTCCATTTTTTCCTTTTTAATAATTATTTTTCTATTAACTATTTTAGATGGAATTTTCATTTTTTATTGAGTTTCATTCCAAATGTCTTTTGACCATAAAATTCAACTTAAAATCAGGTAGTCTTTTTTTTTTTTTAGTGTAATTCTTTTTCCAAATCTTATCTTATTATCATTTTCGTTATATGTTATCATCCCAAAAACTTATATTCTTAACATGCATCACTTGCCATTCATTTGTATTTATTACGTTCGGGTTTTCTATTTGAAAAGCTTTCTAGTCAATCTTTGTTCATTTATTCTTTTTAAATGACCGTAAAATATTATTCTCCGTTTTCAGTTCTGTCGATTATGTTTTCAAATTTTCAATAAATTTCTTCCTATAATTCAAAAACATTTTTATTATTACACTTTGGGACTAATATTTTTCTCATAATCTTGTTTCCTTTTTTCCAAATATTTTCTAGTCTTTCTTCAATATTTAACGTTGATATTTCTGCCTCGGAAAGACGTACAGGTTTTATAACTGTATTATAATATCTAATTTAATAATTTCAAATTATTATCTAGCATATAATTATATTTTTACTGTAGAAATTAAAAAATAATTAAACGTGATAAAATAAATTTTTATTATTGAATATTTCTTGTTTATAGGTTTTAAATTTTCAAGTCCTTCTTTTTATTTTTCTGATATATGTTACTGAAATATTTCATTTTTAAAGTATCTGAATGTTCCAGTATTTCAAGTATTTTCCGAGTACTTCAGGATAAAGAAAGGAAAACTAGGAAACGCTTTTTATGTATCATTCACAATCAATAACTTTATTATTATACGACAGCGATAGTGCTGGATTTATTGTTTAAAATGTGGGTTAAATTCCTGTCGGGTCAAAATGAAAATTTTATTTTAAATACAAAAAATAACACTAAAGATAGAGAAAAGTATTTCATATTCTAACGATTAATTCATATGATAATATTTTGGAGTATACTAACATACATTCATTTTATTCAGTTATGAAGTAGGACGATGACATCCAATAAGTATTCAAAATTAATAAGTATTGACCTTGTAAAAAATGTAAATATGTTTAAGGTCAATGTTATAGGATATAGGTTATGCTTTATCTTAATCATAATTAATATGGCTTATCTCCTCATTGTGGTGCATATTATATATTTAAATACAACATGCTCGTGACTACAAAAACTGTGAAATTAAAACTCTTTTTTTAAATTTAGACCTAATTATATAGTGTATATAATAAGTAAAAGAAGTATAACTGATAGAAAACAATAACATTTGAGATTGTATAATAAAAACAAACCTGACAGCAAAGCTGTAATAATTTCCTGGTACTGTGTTATGTTTATTCTCATGTAATGGAAAAACAATGATACATGAAAAAAAATTCAAAAATCAATCTTTTTTTTTTTGCTCCCCCACCCACAAAATCACCTCCCAAGAAAAATATTTTGATTTGTCTACGTTTGATAAGTTTAATGGTAGAAACTAAAAAAAAATTCCACTGAAAAATGTAAAACCAGTAAAAAGATAGATTAGATTTTTTTTGTAGAGGTAAATTTTTATATAATCTTATGGTAATGTTATTACAAAATGATTAAATAAGCCAGAGAAAATTTTAAAAATTTCGAAAATTAAAATTTTTTAACTTTGATCAGCTTTTCTATTCCCATTATTACCCTATTATTTTTTTTTTTGGGGGGGGGGCGTCTTTTGCACTACTACTATGCCTAGTAAAACATAAAAAAAGTTCGGTTAAAAATGCAATGAATAAAAGGGTAGTTTTTTTTGAGTTTAGTAGAAGGCGAGAATTTGTAAGATAAATGGTAAGATAAGCATTTAGGAATGTACTGAGTGCTTAATGTAAAGTTGGTAATATAAAATGGTTAGAAAATTGACTCCAAACTTTTGCCAACAAACTCCTCCATAAAAACGAGTGTTTGTGCTAAATTTTATTAAAATCGGCACATCCAGTCAAAAGTTATTAAGCTTCAAACAGGCAACACACCTACGTACGAACATTACCCCCACTGTTTTGTTTTTTGGGTCCCTGGATCATGAAACGTCGAGTACAGCGAAAAAAAACCGTACCCCATTTTTTGACTTATTACAGTACTTTCCTTCTTACAACATAATTCTAGAGCTATGATGCCTGGAAAGTAAAAAGCAAAATGTTATCAAACACATACAGACTACGCCATTCCCTTTAACCAAACGATTTCAAAATAAAATCGCATATTTTTTAAATACTTGATAGCCAATAAATGAAAGACTTTTAACCAATAAATAAGGAAACTTTTACAATAGATGAAAAAAGTGCAAACATCTTTTAAAGTGGTATCCGAAGAAGTATAAAAAAGTATACAAATCTCCTAAAATGTATTGAATTATTTAAAACCAAATTATTCTACTCTGAGTAAATTTTCAGATACTACAACCATCTTCCCACCCAGTAAGAATAATTAAAAAAAAAAAATTACTGATTAATGACCCGCATTCAGACGTCATCGTACGAAATTTCTTAAAAATCGGTTAATCTAGAGTTTTTGAAAATATCAAAGAAAACGACAAATGACGAAAAAAAACATTATCACTTCTAATTCCTGAATGAAATCATCCTTGTATATAATCAAAGTTATATACAAATGTAATGCAATCATCTAACTAGAACAAGAGTTTGAATCCAAAACAAGCAAAACGTTTGGAGGTATTGCATGACTTTCTGGCTAAGCCAGTTAAGTCATACATACCTTGCACAACTTTTTCATTGCAAAGTGTTTATTGAAAAAACGCTATGTTATCAAGTTAAGGCTAGCGAAAAATTTCACCCGGATGAAATGAGGTCATACTGAAATTTTTAAGACATTGTATAAGGAGTAAACTTCATAGCTTAATTACAAAGTGTAGGAAAGTGCTTAAAATTCAAACGTTAACAGTATATTTATTTATTTATTTTTAAATTAAATAATCTCATCATTTTATAAAACAATAACAAAAATATATTACCATAATTAGAAAACATTTTTCGTAAGCAATTTTTTTTAATATTACATAAATTTACACTTGTTATTTTAAATTCCGCTTTAACAGTCACCTGTTCTACTCACACTGAATTGACAGTCAAAATCAATCCAATTGATAACTGCAGCTTACTGATTCGGCTCCTTTCCTCAAGATGTTCCCCTTGTATCTCCAACAGCTTATATATAAATGTTTTATATATAAAATCCAATAATGAAATACTCTATTGTCACACGACTTATGTCGTTATATAAAATTCCACTGTTGTATGACTTTGGGAAATGAGTTTAATTAAGGTTGCAAGCTTTGAGGACACCGTTTAACCATTGTAATTTTAGAAAAAGCACGTAATAATAATTAATTACATCGAATACACTTTTCAAAAACCATTAAAGTATGTTATTTTTTTTTTTTTAGTAAAAACTTGCGATTAAAATTATTATTGAGCTTAAAGGATTTAAAGAAAAAAATAAGAAAAAATATAGAAATGAGAGAGAAACATCAAATAAAAGAATATACAACCAAAATTCAACGTTCAAAAAATGAAAGATGTAAGCAAATACAATTCTTATATCATCTTACAGAAAATCGATCTACATTGAAACAAACGGAAGTAAAAATTTCTTAAGTAAATAAAAATATTAAAATATATATACATAAACAAATAGAATAAAATAAATCAAAATGAAAAATACTAAAAAAAGAGAGAAATAAGAAAAAGAAAGGATATAATAATAATAAAAACGTCGTTTGAATAAACAGTACCGATAACTTTAAAAGAAGAGAGAAAAAACATGAACTCTTTTAGATTTAAATTATTAAAAAAAAATTAAAAATAACTTACAGTAAACACGAAATACATGTATTTAATTTTTAGTAAGTTGGTTTTGCTTCATACCTCTAAAACTCGTTGACCAAAATATATATTTGTATATATATTTATATATATATATATATATATATTTTTGGGCTAGGTACAAAAGGTTTACCGAAAAATAATAGAATTATTTTAAATCATGTATTTCGTTTTACATTTGGAAAATTCAATCAACTTTAAAGTAGTCTATATTACATCGAATACACTTCGCGTCCAGACGTTTTCTCCATTGCTCAAAATAATTATCATTCTTCTCTTGTTATGCCTTAAAAGTCACGAGCTATATTTGTTTTAAATTTTTACCGTGTAAAATCGCTTCCCCTGGAGGTCCCTTTTCATTCTTGCAAATAAAAATAAATCGCAAGATGCTACATTGGGCGAGTACGGAAGGTAGGGATTCCCGAACGTTTTCCGAACTACCAAAATCCCGAATAAAAGAAAATTCCGAGTACCATTTCCCGAAGGTATTATTCTCCAAAATAAAAAAAAAAATTATAGCTAAAAAATAAGTATAATTTTATTTTATATTTTATTAATTTAATTTAATTTATATTTTCATTGTAAGTGAAATTTCGGTACATTAGCATGGAAAAACCGAAAATTTTTTTAAAATTTATAAAAATCAATAAGTTAAGTAACGATATTGTGTACAATAGCTGGAAGATATTCAAGCGGATGGAACTCGTATTCTGGATATTTTTCAACAATGTTATGAATGCGCTTTTGAATTTGCTGCCATTTCTTTTTGTTGAACTAAGCTTAGGTGGAGTCGTTAATGCTGCACAGTGGATGCTGGTGTGGTGGTGACTGATTAGGAACTTTAAAACGACACTAAACTAGTGATAGCACGAGCGGTACATCCCTTCATTCGCAAACGATTAAAATCCCAGTATGAATTGCACTTGCCCCTTTTTGACCCTATGTAGACTTATCCGTCGATAATTAATTGTTAATTATCCGTCGATAACCCACAATTGTTGCTTGTACCATTGTTATTTGAGCTTGAACCATTAGAAGTATTACAAATTTACTTGCAAACCAAAAAAATGTTGTTATTTAAGTTACTAGAAATTTGTATTTCTGTTTGTATAAATCTGAATTGTAACCATAGAGATTAGATCGAACACAACGCATTAACAGTATATGCAAAATTTAATGATTCAGGAAACATTATAGTCCGGTATGTCTGGAAAAATGAGTGAAAGCAATCCGGAAACAATATTCATGAAAAAAAAATCATCGGAGTATGGAACAAGAAATTCATTCCGTTTAGTATCAAAAACTGCTGCACAGTGAACGTAGTCTGAGCGGGAAGGTTGTGATAACCAGTCGCCTGTTTGCCACAATTCCGGTGGTTTTTTCTACGGAAACCGGTAATCTTTTGAGAATTTTCATATAAAATTGTTGATTCGTCGACAATCTCCGTTGATAGCATTACAAATGTTTTCTGGTATTTTCGTCGATACACACGTTTATAGGATATCCAGAAAGTTTATAATCTTCAATTTACATTTCTTCTCTTATTTGAAGCGTTAAAAACACTCGTAAACACGTATTTTCCTGATGGTAGTTGCTTTTATGTTTTCTGAATAATTTTAGGAATGTCCCCCAGGTTTTTTTTCGAAAAGGAAACAAATGATGATGGTTGCGGGTTCCTTATCATTTTCAGCCATCATGTTTTCGCTAACAAATCGGAAAATAACTTTGTGTTAAAAATTCACTATGTCTCCGTAGTAGTAACTTTTAGAAGGGCCTTGCATAATGAACTCGGAAGAATTCCGCTTATGCCAGCTCTTCCAGCGGCAGAAGTGTGAACTACGACCTTGTCCCTCCCATAATAGAATTCCCGTTATTTTTAGATTACACACACACACATATATATATATACACACACACACACACACACACACACAAATCGCAGCTTCAGATTGGTTTTCAAGTTTATCAGATAGAGGGGGAATCACGATATCCATATTTTTTTTCAATAAACTATCATTTTTTAACCCTGTTTGAATTACACTGCGACAAATCTCTGGCTTCTTCAAGTAAATAATTATCCAAATAAATAAATGTTTTTATGCCTCCAAAAAACAAGAGGCTGTTGTTTGGAATCATAGTTAAATATCACTTTTAAGTTTAATTTTCAAAATTAAAATCTAGTATTACTGTAGACGACATGGAACTTTTTTTAAAAAAAAAAAGAATGTTCCATTGGACTCGACTTAAAAATTAAAGTTTTTTTCAAAGTTTTTTTATAACTTTTAATACTTTATCTGTTTTTCGTAAAGTGGCCGTTATTACAAATATTATATGAACTAACTGTTGAGCAAAGGTAGTTCATCAAACTGGATCCGAAATATCTTTTCTTTTTTTGAAGCAATTACCTTAGAAAGTTCATTCAAGTATATTTTAGCAAGTACATTCTAAATAAAGTAGAATTTCATTTGATTAAGGGGATCAATTATGATCAACAGTTTTTACTACGAATTTTAACATTTTTTTTTCCTCAATTACACTTTAAATATTGCATAATTTTTAAGGTAAAAACATCATTTGATCAATGGAATTCAATTTGGACTCTTTAACTTATTTATTGAACATTTTGTTTTTCTCGCAATTTTCTCTAAATATCAGATAATAAAATCATAAAAATTTAAAGACCCTTGTATTTGAAATAAATATTTATCAAGAAAAAGGTTGGGAAAATTATGTAACCCTTTTCCGGATTTTTTCTTTATGGTAAATATGGCTGTTATCTGAATATGTAATTTAGAATACCTTTAAATCCATCAACAGAGTTGCGAGCACCAATTTATCACACTTCAGATGCAATATTGTCATATGTATTAGCTGTATTATTACTGTTCTGCCAATATCAGTGAGCAATTATTATACAGTAAATTATACGCTTGAGCGATTCACAATAACTCAATAGGAGTTCTAAATCGTCTATATTAAATGTTATAATAAAAAAATTGCTAATTACAATTATTGTAATTAATACAAACAATGATATTTCTTTTTGAATGAAAAATTTTTCCTATAAAAATAAGGGAAAACTAGCACGCAGTATCTCTTGATTAAATTACAACTATTAAAAAAAATGTAATAAAATTATCAATTATAATCAATAGCAAATCATATATATATATATTTGTTATGATTGATTATGATGTTATAAATATACTTTTTATAATTAATGTTATACTTTTTTGAAAATCTGAAACGCGATCCCACGACTGATTAACAATTCCAGGATAAAATATTTACATAATTTGTATTAAATATAAGAACATAGATATTTGAATTCGCTAAAATTTTTGTAATATTTATTATAGAGTTATTTAAAATACATTTTAATTTGAAAAATCCAAAAATATTCGATAAAAAAATAAATAATGTATTCAGTTCAAAATATATAATTAAGTATATAATTCAAATCCGCCAGAAATGACGTGATTAGGTATGCCACTGTTTAACTGAAAGAATCAAGGAAAAATGTTGAAAAACACTAACCAGAATTTCAAACTAGACAATGTACCCTAAATAAATAACATAAACTAGATAAAACTCATATTAAGGCATATAAAAATAATTATATGCAATAATACGAAGATTATAAACAATTATGAAAATAAAACAAAATTTTTAAGACTTTAATCTATCTATACATTTAATAAAATGATAACTAGGATCGTATCAGTGCGCGCATCACGCAAAAACTACGGAACAGATTTTAATAAAACTTTGCAGATTTATATCCTAGAGGCATCATCATTATATCCAATTAGAATTATCACGATATTCATAATGGGGGGTTTAAGATATCAAAGATGTTCATTAAAAAAGAGATTAATAATTCTTTTCTTTATAATATTTCTGTTACCGCTGTAGAAAATAATCTCAGATTTAAGATCTACGTATATACGTTTAAATATTTTATTATATGAATGTTAAAAAATTATTTTCATTAGCATATTTTATTCATACAAATAAAACTCACAACCACATGAGGATAACGAACACAGCGGTGGTCCTGGATAGACGGGTGCAAGAGAAGCAAACTGTAACCGGCTAGTAATTCAATATAATTAAGTTGTCAAGTAAACTCTATTCAATTTAAATATATGTATAGTCCAGGTAATGAAAAAAATTCTAAGATTGCTGTATGGCAGTAAAATTTATATAAATCCTGAAAACAAGAGGCTCCGTCAAATTTTCTATAACTGGTAATAATAATGATGTTCCATAAGTCCTTTTATGATGAAGAAATGGAAATTCTTATAGCGGTATGTATTATATCATTTTTTTATTTTCATATCTGACCCTTCTCTTTTTCTGTTTAGTCTTCGGAACTACCGTACTTCAGAGGATGAATGAGGATGATATGTAGTATGAATGTGAATGAAGTATAGTTTTGTATAATCTCAGGTAGATCATTCCTGAAAAGTGTGGTTAATTGAAATCCAACCACCAAACAACACCGGTATCCACGATCTAGTATTCAAATCCGTATTAAAATAACTACCTTTACTAGGATTTGAACCTTAGAACTC
>JAAAKQ030164144.1:4792-15247 GCA_010016005.3 Zanna intricata | reverse complement strand
ACTGATTTTTTCAAACATTAGTATAGGTACTAGAGTAACTAATAACCTTGAATGAACACATAGTGTAATAAAACCCCTTTCATCCCCCCTGACAATACCCAATCGTCTGTTGAGCAATGGCTACTGACCAGGAGATATGCATACTGTGGTTTCATGATTGCGAGTGTAATTACCATTTGTTTACTGTTCTGTGAAAGATCCTTCTAATAAAGATTTTATTGACTATTTACCTATAGTTAAAGGTTACAGGAAGTGTAATACCCCCAAAACAGTGCTGGCAGACCACCTGTCTTCAAGGAAATTGTGGATCAAGTAAGAGAAACTTTTCAGAGAATCCTGGGTAAATCAATTTGCCATGCAAGTTTATAATTGGGAATACCGTAATTGCATTGTGAAGGTTCTAGACAAGCGCCCAAAACTTAATGCACAAAATATTCAGTTGGTGTATACAATTGAAGATGATGATAAATCAATTACAATTTTGTTGTGTACATTTTTTAAAAAGTAAATAAAGATAGTGGATTTTTAGAAAAAATAATATTCTCTGACTAAGCTACCGTCCATGTTTATGATTTAACCTGTTTCCATTATGTTACTATCATAATTTTTGAATTTGGAATAGCAAAAACCCTTATGCCATTTGATAACACAATGTGAAGAATCGAAGTGTAAATAATGGAATAACTTCAAATATTCTTCTTAATGTATGGTATGAAACTGAATATCATCAACATATTTTACATGCCACAAAATATGCTAAAAAATAAAATGCCACAAAAGAAACTATGAAACTTGTTTAAAGTTATGTGTTATAAACAGAACTGCTTGAAATGTCCTCTTCCACAGTAAAAAAATGGATATAAGTACACTGCTTTATACTCTTTTAACTCCTAAAATGCACTGAATAATTTATGATTACCTGTAATTTTTTATGACATAAAAAAAGTTATTAGAAAACTACTAGATTAAAAGTATTTTTTTTAAAAATGAAACGTTTATATTTAAATTCAGTCAGATAAGGAGTGAATGCTAATGGAAAGAATTGCATGACTTTATTACGACACTAAAAAAAATTAAATTAAAAACTTAAAGAGCTGTTAAAATAGAAAAAAAATTAAAAAAAATATTGATTTTTGAAAATATTAGGTACTGACTAAATGAAGAAAATTAATATATTTAAGATAATCAAATCATTCAAACAAAATAATTCAATAAAAATCAGAACTGTGCCATAATGATTTATTTTAAAAAATTTGGCCTGGATCGACTCAAACTTAGGAGGTCTATAAATAAAACAATGAGACTAGTTTTTTTTGGTAGCCAAAATGGCAACTCTGTAAAGTTACTAATACACATACAGTTATACGAATAGCTGATTTATATTAGGTATAAATATTTTTAGTCATCTTTTGTGGCTAAGAAATAATGAGACTAATTTTTAGTAAGACAAATAGCATGAACCTCAAGGTCAAATGCCACATTGTCGAGTCGCCTAACATTCACAGGCTGCTTAGTTGGGCCACAGCCTTCACTTGTAACAGATCGTGTATGTGCCGCTGGAAGAGCAGTAGGCGTTTTAATAGAGCAACACATTAACATTAAATTCTTAGTGATCTTTGTCAAGTTCGCAAACGAGACCTATGCTCTCTTACAACAAGTGTACAGTGTTGAGTGTGTATCACACATACAGTTTTTGAGGGGCATAAACAGTTCAAAAAAGGACGAGAAGGAATCAAAGATGATCGATGTCCAGGACATTCTTCCACTTTGAAAACAGAAGAAAACATTGAAAAAATAGGCAATCTCATCTATCCTGAAGTCAAATAGTGAATAAGGAATATTATCTTGAGGTTCTAACTACTCTCTATGAGCGAGTAAGAAGAAAGCGACCTGAATTTTGGAAGAAAAAATCATGGATTCTTCATCAGGACAACGCTCCAATCTACATTGCATTGATTGTTTTTGGCTAAGAATGGGATCCCTGTGCTGAACATCCACCCTACTCACCAGACAGCCCCATGTGACTTTATGTTCCCAAAAGTGAAGGAAGCATTGAAAGGAACTAGGTTTGAGACAGTTGAAGCTGTGAAGAAAAAGCGACAGAGGATGAACATGATTTCAGAAAATGACCTGAAACACTGTTTTGAACAATAGAAAATTGGTATGAAGTGGTGTAGGGATCATGGAAGGGAGTGTATTGAAGGGATAATGTAAAAATTGTTAAGGAAAAAACATTACAACAAAAATCTTGTTATTTTCTAGTCACACTTGTACTGTTGCAAAGTGAAACGTAAACAAACTTTTTGTGCAATAAGTTTTTGTTGTGCGTTACAAAAATGAGTGATACTAATTATAAGCAACATTGTGCAATCAAATTTTGTGTTAAACTTGGAGAGAATGCTACTGAAACTTTTTCAAAATTGAAAAGGGCGTATGGAGATGACATTCTGTATGAGCCAAGTATTTAGGAGGTTTTCAGATGGCCAGAAATCAGTTGCAATCCACGTTTTGGAAAAACATGAACATCATAAAGTGACGACAATGTTGAGCGAATCAGAGAGTTGTTATGGTATGACCAGCCTGAGGTATTTTACTCTGATGCTAAATGTTGACTGCAGCATTTGCATTGGGGACATCCCAACCGAGGCCTGGCTGATAGCTGGGATATGTAATCAGTACGGAGGTCATTCAGACGACTTCCAGTAAAGCCCCAGGGCTTGGAACGGGAGGGGTGGTGTGGCGGCCGGAATCGTCACTTGGTGGGTGTCTTCCCCTACAGGGATTGGAATGGTATGAGCGATTAACTGTCAGAATGATTGTAGAATAATTGAATTTGAACAATACCACAGTCCATCAAATTTTGACAAATGTGTTGGATATGAAAAAGTATATGCAAAATCGGTCACAAAAAACCTCACTGTTGAGCAGAAAAACAATAGGGTGGAAGGAAGTGTGGTGCGATCTTCTAGGGTGAATTGATCCTGATTTTCTAAAAAAAAATGTTATTACTGGTGATGAATCTTGGATATTTGAGTACGACCCAGACACAAAATACCAGAGCAAGGAGTGGCATACTTCAAACTCATCATGTCCCAAAAAATAAAAAATAAGCAAATCAAAAATCAAACCCATGCTAATTTGTTTCTTTGATAGTAATAGCATTGTCCATAAGGTGTTTTTACAGATCAGACTGTACATCCATATGTTTACCAAGAAATTCTTGGCAGAAAAGAGTTGTCCATGTGAGACTAGCCATCAAAGAAAACTGGATGGTGCGTCATGACAATGCACCTTGTCACACTGCACTCTCAATTAATGAATTTTTTACAAATAAACACCATGAATTTTTTACAATAAATAACACCTCAAATGACATCATTTTAGAATGATAGAGAACATTTAAAAAAATATATAACCAACCAACAGAAGGATATTCCGATCTGTGAATTCCAACGCTGCTATGAAGAGTAAGAAAACTGTTTGAAGCATTACATGGCTTCTCAAGGAACCTATTCTGAAGGAGACAGAATCCATGTATAATTTGACTATAAATAAAAAGTTTTTCTGAATCAGTCTCATTACTTTATTTACAGACCTTGTAAATAGACCATTCATATCCGCATGGAAAAAACCATATGGAAAAATCATCACATTCTGACTCTGAATTATAGCATAATTGGATAAAAAAAAATTAGGGAAGTAATACTTCATGGTGATAACAGTTTCTTTCTAAGAAAATATATCTTAAAATATATATATGAGAGTAGGGTGAAAGTTTTACGCCTGGATAAGAAAACTTTTTTTTTGTACATTTTGAATCATTTTTCAACATAGTCCCATTAAGGTCTACATATTTAGCACAGTATTCATAAGAGTGTTATGCCAGTTTGGTACAATGATTTATCCAACTTCTTAAAATAATCATAAATGGCATCAATAATTTCATTATTGGCTTGAACTATCTTCCCTCAAAGTCAATTTTTTAGGTTTGGAAATAAGTAAGTCACTGGGAGCCAGATCAGGAAAATAAGGAGGGTATTGGAGGAATTTGAACAATAATTCATTGATTTTTGCCACTTCAATGACTGAAGTGGGAACTGGAGCATTGTCTTGTTGAAAAAGTAATTTTTTCCCAAATTCTGTAGTTTTTCCTTAATTTCACTGCTGAGCTGCAGCAATAGGATTGCATAATATTCACCACTTATTGTTTCACACTTTTTAAGAGATGTATGAAAATTATTACACACGCATCCCAAAAAAACAGTTGTCATGTGAAAAGTTGTTTTTGATTTTTTTTAATCTTTTTCCCTTGACCTTCTTCAATCCATTATTTTGACTGCTGTTTTATCTCAGGATTGTAGTGATGATGAAAATCTCATCAACCATCACAAATCAACATAAAAATTCCACTGGATTATGCAGAAATGTTTTTGATTAGATGTGACCAAAAGTAGCATCCAACTAGCACACAGCTTGTTCATGCCCAAATTTTCATGCAAAATATTGCACATGGGTTCGGTTAACATCCCTAATGATTTTCCTAACTCATTCATTGTCAGCTGTCGATCTACCAAAACGATTTCATCGCACTATTTCTATCACTTCTGCTGTAGTCACTCCAGAAGGGCATCAACTAAGTAAGTAGTTCATTGTTATTGTGTGTTTGACCCATTTTAAATTGTGCAACCCGCTGTTTAACTGTTATATTTGATGGAGAAGAGTCTCCCAATGCAATATCAAGCTCTTCTTTAATTTCCTTTGCACTTAAGCCTTTAATTAATTTGAAGAATTTCCAGATTTTTCCAATAAATGCATTAAGTTTCCATATTTACATTATGTAAATACTACACTGAGTGATGCAGTGACTTGAATATAGTAAACTAATGAAGAATGGAATCATGCCACGCCATCAAGTAATTAAGCACAGTAATACCATCTCTGGGTGAAGGTTGGAACTTTTCACCCCATCCTCATTAATTCATGAGGGCAGGAATTAACCAGAAATCTTGATTTAAAAAATAATTCAAAATTAAATTTCCTCATGGGAATTTGCTCTCATCATCCACCTCTCAATCTATTACTAAATGCAACACAATTTCATCTAGAATTTTTCATCTACAACCATATGTATGGTTGGACATATTTAAAAAGAGTAAGTTAATTTGCAACTTACTGCTTAATATCTGAGATGCAACAAACTCCACCTTCTTCATAATAACTGAGATGCATACAAATATGGATAAATCAGATACAAGGTGTTAGATAAAATCCAACATTTAATAGAATTTGGATCATGTTCAGTTATAATTCATTTTACCTGTAACTTTACTGTACTTTCTTCAAAAATAATCATGCTGTATCACCTCCTTTGTTTTTTGTTTTTTTTTACACTGAATTAGTCGAACCAACTTGCATACCTTAAATCTATATTTGATTGTGCTGACTTAAAAAAATTTAAACATTATTGAAATTCATGCTGCTTTTTAGTGCAATATAGATATTCCATCTTTAATCCTATGCAATCTAACTATTTTATTTCTTTAAAAAAAATCACAGAAAAAAAAAGAAATACAGATTAAAATTACATGAAGAAAAGAACCAGTGCCAATAATACTAACCAGTTGGACCCCATGCATCATCATTTGTAGCTTCACGAACCTTGGCTTCCACCTCAGTATAATTCATCACCACATTGGTGCTAAAAACAAAATAATTAATATATTTAAAAAATATAAAGTAAAATAAAAATAAGAAAACACACATTAATCATTTTACACATTAACAATGCTACAAGGCTACATTTGTTAATACATTTTCATTTTATAGCTTTGATTTTTCTGATTTATTGATTCATAATACTTTGTTACATGATCCCATTTCACAGGGTATAATTTAACAGTATATTTTATATATATATATATATATATAGTTGTTTAACAGCTTATTTCGAAGTCGAAGGTTCTGAGGTTTAAATCCTATTAAAAGTTAATAATTGCTTTTATATGTATTTAAATACTAAACAGTGGATACTAGTGTACTTTCCTGGTTGGAGTTCAATAAATCACATGCTTACATTATCAAGAATGGTTGGCCCAAGTCTGTCAAGACCATCCCTCATTCATACATATCATCATATTAGGTCATAGATATCGTCTCATTAGGCCAAGGGCAGGAGGGGGGGGGATTTGCTTATTGATTACTAGTTGGAAAGATTGAAATGTACACATTAGCAAAATAAATAATATTTATTTATGTGTGTATAAATATTTTATAAATCATTTTTTAATAGTGAAGCTTTTTTTTTATTACAATGCCAAAGAGCAATTTGTGGTGAAGAAAGAATTTAAATCAGATATTAAAAATAGTAAGCTCAACAAATAAAGTAATATAAAATCTCATGCTTGATTCATTAACTCCCTAAGACAAATTTTAACCCAAATAAGAAAGACCTCACAAAAATATATCCTAAGAGCCATTTTATTTTCTCCACCATCTGAAAATTACATTTCATTACATTTCCTGAAGACATATTTAACAACAAAAATATGTCAACAGTAGAATTTGGTAATAAGATTATTGATATACCAAACAGAAATTTTTTTTACAATCAAAGACTTTAAGACAAAAAAGTAAAGAACCATTTTTGTTAACCAAAGATATCACAAGTTTCAATGAAATATCACAAATGGATTGAGAAAAATTCAATAATGCTTTGATTACACTTTTACATTCAATTACATAAAAATAAGACATTCATGTTTACATATATTCATTTTATAACTTAATGATATAAAAACTGACAAGATCCATATTAACCACTAATCAAGCCCACCAGGCTGGTCTAGTGGTTAACATGGATCCAAGTCCATTCGTAGTCTAGTGGTTAACGTGACATCGAAAATCAGCTGATTTCAAAGTCGAGAGTTCTAAGATTCAAATCCTAATAAAGGTAGTTAATTTTATACGGATTTGAATACTAGATCGTGGATAACGGGTTGTTCTTTGGTGGTTGGGTTTCAATTAACCATACTTCTCAGGACTGGTCTACCTGAGATTGAACAAGACTACACTTCATTCACATTCATACATATCCTCATTCATCCTCTGAAGTAATACCTTATGGTACTTCCGGAGGCTAAACAGACAAAGAGAGAGACAAGATCCAACATGAAATTATTCTGTCATATCTTGACAAAATTTTCTTAAGTCTGTTGACATAATTGTTGTAATTTAAGAAGGATATATGAATTAAATTATTAAAGCAAATTTTATGTATATTTTATAAATAAGTTTTACTGTATCCTATTTTAATGGAACATTATTTATTTAGATATTATAGAAACTATTGGACATAAAAGTTTTTTGAACAGATTATAAATTCCATAATTCTATGTAAAAACATTAAACAAATTTAAATGGAATTTTAATGAAAAACTTATTTTTAAGGGTAACAAAGGGTCCTTGAAGTTCAGGGATTTCAGGAGAGAAACCAACTTACATATATATGTTTATGTATTCATAAATTGTTATACTTCTTTTTTAAGATTTTTCTTTCTCCTTTTTATAAGTGCTTAAAAAGTTTCCCTGAGCGATTGTACTAATGAGCACATCCAAGTGAAACTTGCTGCACATAATTATTTAAATAAAAAATAGCTAGCTTAAAATTAAAAAATTTTATAATACTTTTATTTCAACTACCATTTACCTTGTCTCAATCTCTGTAGTATTAACAGTAATGATAAATAACTGCTTCACTTAATTTTAGTAAATTTTGAAAATTAAATAAACTAGTAAAATAAAAAATCAGCATATATAAATTAGAACTATTTAAAATATTTTTTTTTTTGTATATTGTTAAGAAATACTTTTTGAAGTAAAGTTGCCAATAACAATCATAATGACTTGCTTATTTTTAAAAAATCTCTCATCCTCAACAACAAAATATATACGTGCTTAAAGATATTAGAATATCACCCAAATCAAAGCAATAAAATTATCAAAGCTACATAAATACCCATGAAGGTAAATATTTTTCAATAATTTTGATTTCAAGAAAATATTTGTAATTATAATTAATATTTTATTATAAAAATATTTACCTTTCATGTGAAATATCAAGAAAACAGAAAGGCAAATCAAGTTATCGGCCTTACATAGTAATGAGTACAAAACTAATAAAATGGACAAAAATTTAAATTTAAGTAATTAAAAATGCTTCACACTTTTGTGTGAAACACAAATATAAACTGAAAATCAAATAAACAATTGCACATAAAATTAACAGAGAGATCACTATCAGAATTGCATTATAGACTACCTATGAAGAAAATCGTGATACAGAATTTTCTAATAAATCTCTACTATCTGAAGAATTATTCAGGGGAAGCAGGGACTCAGGGGAATGTATACAATATCTGATACTGAAAGTGATTTTTATATTTCAGATGATTAATTCGCAACATAACCTAGAATCTTGTGCATGGAATAAAAAAAATTTTATTTTTTATTGTATGAAAAATGCCATACCTGACCAGGATTTGAACTAAGGTCTGAATGAAAGGTCAAGACGCTATCCCTTCACCAGAAAATCAACAATTATTCAACAAACCGAAATATTATCACATGAGAAATGGTGGTATAAAATACAGCATGTTTTCTCAGTTTTGCTGCTCACAAAACAATACAATTACCTGGTAATTAATAAAAAAAAACTATTTATTATACCAATTAACAAGCTAAATTAAGTTTTTTATGCGCGTTTCACAAGGTTCAGTTATTACAAAGAAATCAAAAAAGTTACTTTTTTGACAAATTTTATTACAAAAATGGAATTTTTGTACGTTACCAGAAAACTGATCAGAGACTAAATCAAGAACATCCTTGACTTTTTACCATTATTATTAATCCTCAAATCTGCAGAATACTCAACATCCTAGAAATAGAACGCAAAGTAAAATTATATTGAATCATATTTCTCAATACATGTGGCACCGCTCCCCAGTCAATGAGATGCTTTTAAAGTAGTTACAATTTTGTACCCAGGTTAGGTTTAATTGACTTTGAAATACAATCCTTAAAAGATTGTAATTTATCCATATTCTATTTTTTTATTTAAAAAATATGTTTACTAATCTTTGTTAAGAGAACAAAACAGCTGTAATATTCTTTTATACAAAACAATTGTTTGCATTTTACTTGGAAGTTACAATATGTTTAAACTTTAAAAAATACATCTCAATACATCATTCAGTTAGCCCAAAAATAATGTTTATAAATAATTTGGGATGTCTGGTAATTTAGATAAGATTGTATTAGATTACTACAATATATTACATTAGATTAGAATTAGACTATATTTTACTTTATCATTACAATATTTTCTATGCTTTTAATGTCTAATCTTGAAGGATTTCATCAGTTATCAAAAGAAATATATAACCTTAAATAATTAGTAACAAAAATAGCTATACTGTATTCAGTTAGTTTATAGAAAGAAGAATAAACAAACATTGCCTTTGTGTGAGTTCGTTTGTTTCTGCTGAGTCACATCCCTTGCATCAGTGCCGATTCATAATGTGGCCATATCTACAAGTAACACTATAATCATTACTCATGTACAATACCCATATAACTAATTTGTCACAATAGTAATCAATATAATCAAAAGTATGTCTTCTTAGTTCTATTAAAGCCCTTGATCTTTTCATATGATCACACTTTTGTTGTCGTGTTCAATTTTTGTGTTTCTGTTACTTATTTATTTACTTTAATGTTACTGAAAATTAATATAATTAATTTTTTAAGTTTACTGAAATGTCATGTAGTACATTCCTAGATTTGTGTCTGGAAGACTTGAGTTATTACCATTATTTTAACACCTTGTCTGATACCGATTCAACTGATAATGCACAATTACTAATATCTCTACCAAAAAAATACAGCAAAAAAAGCCCTTAAGTCATGCAGAAAAACACATTTTAAAAGTGAATTACTGAATAATCCAACAGTATTGATTTTGGATGTTGTTATTAAACTGCAAACATAAGTGGAAGTTGTGCTGCTTCAGTGTCCAATGCGATTCGCAAGTATGAATCCACTAATGAATTATGGTTTCCTAAAAAACTAAACCCTGCAGATCAATTGATGAAAAAGTTGATAATTTTAATAAAAACGCAATTAGTAAAAAAATGCACGAATTTTATTTACTGACAGATTGTTTAGCAATGTGTTACCTTCTCTGCAAGATAATTGTTACTGTCTTAGATAATGCCTCTTATCATTCATGTAAAAAGAAAAGAATTCAATCCATGTCTTGAAAAAATAATGATGTCAAAATGTGGCTTAGTTCAAAAGCAGTGATTTTTGAAAAGGATGAACTTAAGGTCATATAATAAAAATAATTTTAATGCGTATAAAATTGATGAGTTAACAAAATCCGGTGGCAAAACCATGCTT
>JAAAKQ030164133.1:0-12647 GCA_010016005.3 Zanna intricata | reverse complement strand
CACACACACACACACACACACACACACACACACACACACACACACACACACACACACACACACATACAAACGCGCACGCACGAGTATTGTAGGAGGAATTAACAACATACTTCCTAGTTCTCAATTATCAATCTAAGGTATTTCATTTTGGTCTTTCTCTGTTTATCTTAATAAACAATCTTATAAGCAAATTAACTAACCCAATATTTAAGTATATTTGTAATATACCGGGTGATATTTAAGAATGAAAACAGGGTTCTACATACTTAAAAAACACTGAATTATGGGGGGGGGGGGGTTTAATTTTTGTCTGCCATCTTGGACCCGTCCTATTGAATCAAACTTAATTTTTTTATACTCGGTATTTAATTTTTATCATACCCAGTATGTCCCATAAGATTTAAGACTGTGGCTATAAAATCGGTATTACTAGCGCTTTCTTCATGAAATCTTGGGAACTAGTTATTTAAACCTTACTCTCCCCCCATACGATTTTTCAAAGTCCATCGGATCACATGCAGCTGTTCAATAGCAGTTCGCGTGGTAGTATCAAAGTGGTCATAATTTCACCATGAATAATAACGAACAATGTGTTGCGATTAGATTTTGCTTTAAAGCCGTGTAAAAGTGCAACGGAAACGTCAAAATGTTAAAATTGGATTATAGTTGATCTGCTATGTCTCATGCTACTATTTTTTGGTGGTGCTGAGTAGGTCGGAGAAATGCGCCGCGACCGAAAAAACTGCGTTTTTAAAAATAAAAATTAAGACCATTTTGAACCTTTTTTTGACTTCAAAGGCATCGTTTACAAAGAATTTGTTCCTCAAGGTACTAATGTGAATGCTTCATATTACCGACAAGTGCTGGATCGCCTTTGTAAAAGAATTGCGTGTGTTAGACCCGAGTTATGGAAAGATCGTTCTTTTTTCCTCTCGTATGATAAGTACCAGTTCGTACCGCAGCGATTAACATTCAAACTTTTGGCCAAAAAAATTATTCCTGTGCTCAGCCACCCGCTGTACTCGCCTGATTTGAGTCTCCCTGACTACTTTCTCTTCCTCAAATTAAACATGGTCTTGATAGGGGACCATTTTGAGTCGATAGACGAGATAAAAGAAGCCGTAACAACTAGGTTAAATACTATTTCAAATAAAAGAGGAGTTTTTCAATATGTTATACAATAAGGTTATATTTGAAAATGGCTGAATCCTCTACTATTAATTACAATTGACAATTATATTTTTTACTTTATCGCAATTTTATTTTATTAACTCAATTTCATTGTACTGTTAATTTGTAAAAATGTAGAAAATAAGCCACGTTTACTGTCGCGGAATTAATAGTAATTTTCGATAAATGTAATAATTATTGAAACCCTCTTTATTATTAACCCTTTTTATTATTAAAAAAAAACGTAAGTTTTTTTTTCATAAATCTGATATTTCTATGATATAGAAGTGGTTTTTTTTTATGGTGTGGCTGAACGATACGGTCGTTATTTGCATTGTTTTATTAACTTATTTTTTTTAAAACTAATTTACAAAATTAAAAAAAAAAAATTATTTAGAAATTAACTATTTTGTTTAGGTTATGTTTATTCTCTTTTCTAAAGTTATAATTAAATTTTACGTTTAAAAAAAAAATGAAGAAAACTATATATCATTTACTCTTGTACGAAGTTATAAGTTCATCGTAGTTTTTGAAAATTAAACTTAATAAAGTTTTTAATTAGAAAATTAAACTACAAATCTGACCCAGTTTTATAACTTAGTTTAATACTATTTATGTAAAAAAGTATGTTATACAATAAAATAACTATCTTATTTTAATAAAAAGAAACATTGTACGGTGAATAAGAAAGAAAATATAGATAATACAAGATATAAAACTACCTATCTTTTTTGTTTCACTAAATATTATTTTATAAATTACTGAAAATTTACCGAAATTTTTACTAAAAAGATTTCTCTTCCTTGTGTTTACCAGATAGATTCAGCTAGGATAAAGATATATAGATTGGACAGCATATTTGTTTGTTTTATATATTTTTATAACGAATGCATCGATTTTACATGCATTATGTGATTATAAAAACTGTGAAATGTATTATAAATTTAAAAAAATTAAATTTTTAAATTAAACTCTGGAGGAACCACCGTTAACGTATATCTTCAGAGGACGAGATGAATGAATTGTAGCGTGTGTGAAAAATGCCATTCCTGACTGGGATTAGAACCAGGGACCTCCGGATGAAAGGCTTAGACGCTACCACTCGCGCCACGGAGGCCGGTCTTTAATAAATATTCTATGTAGAGGTTGATATATATTTTTCTTAATGGCTGATTTGTGTTACGGTATGTTTCAACGGATTAATGACTCAAAGAGAGAAAAAAAAGTTAAAATGTCTTTTCCTTTACAAGAAAACAACGAAAACAAAATATAATCTACGTATGTCAGTGTCAGTACAGTAAACACTGCGTTCATACTGATATTACAGATAAGGATTAAAGTCGGTTTGTAACATGACAATACTGCATATGCTTACTAATGAAAATGTTAACGAGGTCAGCACGTCTGAACACTTGTCTGACTAACATCAATGATAAATACAGGTAGATAGATGTTTTGCAGACCGTATGACCTCTCTACTAAAATCCTCAATCATCTCAAAATGTTATTGAAATAACCTTTATTGCTGAAAAATAATTACATTTTAGCTCGAGATATACATCAAATATAAGTCTCACTTATTGTTATATGTTACAATAATTTTACAAAACCCATTTAACTTTTACCACCTGAAGAACTTGTTTTTTCATTATTACATAAAATAAATGTGTAAATCTGTAAACGTACATAAAATAATTGAAAACGTTTAAATATGAAGTTTAATCATAATGGTTCCGCTTATCAGAGTGAATTTTCCTAATCCTTGAAATTATTATACCATTAACTTTATATAATATTTATATATTTAAGACTAAGATAAAACTGGACTTACCATATTTTATTTACAATGAAAAAGTATAAAAAACCATTGAAAAATGAATAATCCAAACAAATAATCATATATTCAAATTACGATAAATATTAAAAGCAGTGGAAGTAAGATTTTAACTCAATTACAAGAAAAAAATATGAGATCATTATCAATAAAAACAAAGAATTAGAAAATGTATAATACATAGTTTAAAAAAATAAATCATAACATATTCGTAAGAACTGAAATTATTTAAAAATTTTCATTGTATTACTTTAAAAGTAAACGAATGATTACTGGGAAAAACAAAAACCCTGCGCAACAGATTATTACAAAATACTAGGTTGATTCAAATGACTGAAGTATTAACTTATTTTGGATGGACTAGTACTCAAATAACTATTCCAAACTTTAGCATGTACTAAAATAAAAATTTAATTACAGCTTAGTAAAGATCTAATACCTAACATTTAACACACACACGCGCGCGCGCACACACACACACATCTACTATTTCTAAGTATAAAGATGTAGATTCGTATAAGCTTGTACTTATATTTTTTCTACCACAAGAAACAAGGATATTATGAGTATTTCTTTAATTAAAACATGGTATAAAACTGTGGTAACACCACCACAATTTTGTAAGTAAAACAAAACATTACAAATACATTGTAGATAACAAAACTATAATTTTAATTTCTTTGTATTCATCATATAGTTTTATTCTCGAGTATATTATTATTGTTAAGTTTTATAAATCTTGTTTGAGTTGGAAAACTGAATTTACAATAAACTAAGGACTATTAATGTGTTAATACATTATGTATTAATGGAAATAAAAAATTAATATATTGAAAATCAAGTAAAAATACGTATAGGCACATATGACACACACACACACACACACACACACACACACACACACACACACACACACACCAGTAATATTTATAAATACAGATAATTATAGAGTTTTCACAGTTTAAAATGAAGCGAGACACGCGTTGTAACTAGGCTGAGAGGGTTAGGTGACGGTCGACCTTTGTTAAGTTTCTGTTTAGTTTGAGACAGAATATAATTGCTGTGATGAATTATGTGTAAATTTTTTACAAAATGTAATAAAAATTTTTGAAATTTCATCCTCCTTTCTTTTTACATTTACTTACTGTTAACGACTAGAAATTACAGTTATATTATTGATAAAAACCAAATTAACGTTTCTGTAACTTGTTTCCGCATGTGTATGTTTGTGTGCGTACGCGCACACGTACAGCAAACGTGCGTTACATTGCCGCTGAGACTGAAAATACACACATATAAATATCCGGATGAGAGTAAACATCCGTTGTTACCATTAACTTTAAATTACTTCACATCCGAGTAGAATTTAACCACCTAAAGTGTTTCTTTACTGAACACAATACAATCTTTGGTCGATGGGTTACGCGTTTTTAACTTATCTTTCCCTTTAAATTACTTTTCCTTATCTTTCTATTATCTTATCTTTCTTTTACTTATCTTTCCCTTTAAATTACTCATACCAACACTTGGTATTCGCTTAAATTATGCATAGCTACGGTAATATAATAATCCAAAATAATTTAATTTTATGGGTCTTTTTAATATACGTACTAAATCTTAGTTCGTTATCCTCCCATTTAATAAATTCCTGTTCAACGCATAATTTATATAGTTCATTATTTCATTCATCAAGGACGTCATTTTTTTTGCTTAAAATTCTGCTGCAAAACTAGCCAAGTGTTCAAGAAGAATTTACATTCAGCATATCATAAGTGTTGACAGCTACTTAGAAAATAACAAGGATTCAAATGGTGAATCAATTTTAGTATAGTATTTTCAATATGAACATTTAATTTACTGAGCATTGAGATATACCTTAGAGTATGATACTTGGCAATATAGTTCAACGTATTCTAGCTATACTATATTAAACTAGAAATAGTACAGTGTTAGTTTTTGGAGATGATAACAATGGATACGTCTTATAATTTAAAAAAATAAGAAAAGGAAGAGGAATAATAGGAATAGTGCCTGCTGATTAATCACCATACATTTTTGAACATCCTAAATTTTAAATATAAGCAAAAGGAAAATAATAGTGTCTTGTGATCTGGTATCTACATACATATTTGTAAGTATTATAGGAGTATCTTTCTATGTCATCTGTATGAGTATTCATCATTATTTAAGAAATTAAATATTATTTTCAGGGTTGAGAAAAACCCTGAAAAGTTTTTAAAATGTTGCCCGCTCGGTTTAATTGTCCTGTTAGGGATTTTATTAGGTTTACAAAATTAGGCTTTTTGGTTTTTATTTAATTTTAGTTTTTATTTAGTTTCAGTAATTTCATGAATATTAAGTGAACACAAATTTCTGAAGTACTTCATGAAAAATAATATTTCTTAGAAACTTATAGTACTAAGTTGTTAATCCTATAAAAATAAGTAAATTGGGAGAGTTTAAGATTGGTTAAGGCGGAAATTATTTGTGAATGTTTTGAAAATCTACAACTTGGTTTAAAGTCAAGTATTAAGGTTGAAACATTTTACTTATTATCTGTTCTTACTAGAAGAATACTATGTGGAAAAATGAGATTTTATCATAATCCCCACCAGAAATATCATGACTCAAACTTTCAAAAAATTTAAACCTTTTAATTCTCAAAAATTCATAAAAAAAATGAAGGAATTGCATATTAATGCTCTTACTACCATATGTACCTCTTACTATATATATATATATGTACTCTTACTATATATAGTATAGTACCATATGTAATAATGATAAAAAAAGTAATTTTGATATTTCCACCCTTCATTGCAAATTTAAGCTTTTAAAAAAGGATCTGTTAAATATCGATATAAGACATTGGAAGTCGTTTTTACTTATTAGATTTAATAAGGCTTTTAATGTAAAAATCCAAATTAAAAAGGAAAATCTTATGAAAAAAATTATGTATGTTATGTTTTAGCATAATCCAGTCAAACGATATTAAGTTTACTCTGATGTCTCCAAAGCCAAAAGTTAGCACGCTCTGTTAAGTAAAAATGGCCATCACTCACAAACAGGCCGGAGTAAAAATAAAAAAAAGACCTGTTTTGGATTGTCAGTGGACTAAAATATAAAATAATATAAAAAAATAAAATGGTGAAGTAACTAAAAATGTTTTGGTTGGATCAGTTCATTCATTAACTCTACGAAAAGTCAATCCGTCTAAGAAACGAGATATCTTCTTTGATCTCGTTTCTTGTACGGAAGATCAAAGATACAGAGGTCAAAGATCTCGTTTCTTGTCCTGCAAGTACTGCATCTACTGATATTCTTCACTTATAAAATTGTATGGTCAAGATTGAAAAACAATTAAGGGAGAGAACAACTCCAAAGGATTAGTGAAAGAGTACAAATTTCTTCATAAAAAAAAAGATTAATTTTCATTACTTTTCCCCAGAAAAAAGTTTCGAACAAATATTTCCAGTAAGTCGTATGGAAAGTGCTGAATTTTTATAGTTTCTAGGTTACTAAGATTTTATAAGTATTAAAATATTTTTAGAGTAAGTATATTAAGTAATTATAATGTAAATGTCTGTATAACATCTTGTGTTACTACTGGTATGTCAATAGAGAATATCAATTTTATTGTTGTTTTTTAAGTTTGTTATTTAGAAACAACTCCCCTGATTTTTTTAGGATCGGGTTATATTACAATAACCCTGATTAATTTAAATTGAATTTTAGAATTTCATCTAATATGAATGCTTTTTGATCAAAAATATATGATAACTGATTAGTGTGAAATAAATTTCAAAAGGGATTCAAACTATAACCTAAAATCTACCCTTTTAAGAAATTCAGGTTTAGAATTTTGATAGATAGTGCTCGTAAATATTATACAAGTATAATATAATTTAACGTTAATCTAGGTGGATTTGGGATAAGTGAATCAACTGGTTCATAATACGGACGACTCCAGAATAAATATTAAATTTTAATTTAATCGGTCAAAGCTTTTTCGAGTAGTGACAGTGTACATGAAGGTGAATTACATTCTGGTTATGTTACTGAATCTGTAGAAATATCTATAATATACAGCTTGTCTCTATAATTATTAGCTATTAATTTATAAGCATTGGAAAGCGAATAATAAATATTCATATATCTAGTAAAAATGAATCGACAAAATATTCTGAAAATCTCTACATGCAAATTCCATAGTTTTAATCTTTATGTACGTTGCGTAATTTACCAAAAATACTTTTGTATACGAGTAGCGTATTCTTCTGACTATAATAATTAGAAAAAAATCTCAAAATCATTTTAATATGTAATGAAAAATCTTTTCAAATACATAATAAACATATTGTTGAAACTTTTTTTTTTTTCTTTTTTTAGAAACAAAAAGATAGACTACTGTTTGTTTTAATGTTGACCTGACACACACTAAAGCAAATATTTAGTTGTAAATATATAGTCTATCTATTTTGTACGGTTTTTATTTGTGCAGAAAAAATTAAAAAAAAAAAAAAAACACAAAAACAAAAAAAAACGACTGACAATATATGTGAACTTTAATTAAAGAACAACATAAAAAATCAATCCAACAAGAATAGTTCGTAAATTCGACAAAAGACTCGTAAAACAATCAATTTGGTATTTCAAATTAATTCCTGCAGTTTTAATGATTTAAAATCAAAAAATTAAAACTTCTTTCTTATCTCCTTATAAATGAACTTTATTTTGATATGATAAAAAAAGTTTCAATGTGATAAAAAAAAGATACATAAATAATGGTTTAACTGATAAAATAAAAGTTATTATACTACAGATTTAAATTGCTATTGCAATTTTAAGCAGTGAATGGATTATTATTGACAAATCAGTTGTATTAGAGGTTTAGGATATGGCCGATCAATTATTATTCAAATTCAGCAATGTGATGATAGATATCCATATCTAGTCGGCCTCCGAGGCGCGAGTGGTAGGGTCTGGGCCTTTCATCTGGAGGTCCCGTGTTGGAATTTGACATTTTTCACACACTACAAAAATTGTCATTCATCTCATCCTCTTAAGCAACACCTGAAGAGTGGTTCCGGTTGTTAAAAAAAGAAAAGAAAGATTAGATTCATGTTGTAACTTCAATTTATGTTGATATAAAATAAATGTTTTACTATAATCAAGGTACAATAAATGTTAATTAATGCTGGATTACTTAGCTACAGTATGAATGAAGTTTTATGACATTCAAGCTAAATTTCGATACAATCTATTATAAGGCAGGTAATCTCGTCTCCAACCGTCACGTGATTTTCATATTCAAATTATTCATTACATCAAAAATTATTCAAATTATTATTATTATTCAATATTATAACACAGCAAAATATATGATTTTTAATACGTTTTCATCATTTATAAATCCATTATTAATTAATTAGTTGATTAGAAAAGATAAAAATAATTTCATAGCTGAAACTTTTTTTTTGTCACATAACCAAGTATCGTCATCAGGGTCCGGATACGATATTTATACAATAAATAAAAGAAGTATTAAAAAATAACAATTAAAAATTTAATTAAAAACTAAAATCTAGTAATTAAAAGATACAGCATAAATGGAAAACGTTTATGACCTATGTTAAAAGTAAAAAAAAAACACAATGAAGTTATGTAAATTAAAACAATAAAATTACCATCTGCCACACGATAAATGATATAAAAAGCTGAAACAAATTATAATAAAAATCAAATATCTGAATATAAACTGACAGACCTAAGAAATCGTAAAATATTTGATAATATCGTTTCATTTTTTCTTAATATTTTGGAAGTTAGCGTCTAGTTTATAGTTCCGATTCAATCAAACATGAAATCGAAGTTGTAGCACCCTATAAATGTTTTTTCTTATTTAACTTGTAAAACGTAGACTAAGCTTGTGTAACTCGCTACAAGGAACAGTTACTTATTACAACTTTAAATGTCGTTTACAATCCTCAGAATTTACTCTTAATTAATAACATAATTTAAAAAAAAATACTTTTCTTGTCATTTAACTATCTTTTAGATATGGATAAAACTGACATATAAAAATTTACATACGATTATAAGTATTAATCAAATATAAATCGAACTTTCGTCTTCACGACTCACGTACTAATATAAGTTCGATGGTGAGGAGGGATATTGACGATGAAGATGTGAAAAGGAGACAGACACTCCAAACGTTTCGGTATTGACGTTTCTCTATTCTGTAGCGTCATGTCAGAATAAAAGGCTCTATCTTAGGTTGCGTAAGGTATTATCGTGAAGTTTATCATGAATAAGGGCGTTCAATCTTTCGAAGTTTAGACTAGACTGCGTAATTAGTTTGGGATTGTGTGGGTCTTGTACTCGAGTCCATGACTGATCTAGAAAGTTTAAGCCAGAAAATGAGTCCCATTTTACATTCAAGAACAAGTGTGGACGGATGATAACATTTATTCGATCCGCGACTTCATTAAAGACGAAAGCCATCTTATGGTTAATAAAACTGTTTCTGAACTGTTCTTGGGTGAAGTCACAGAAGTATCATAAAGCATTTATGATAGTTCCACAAAAATCTTCCGAAGTGGGTTCCAAGATCTTTGACCAACAAATCAGAAACAAGCCCGACAAAAAATTCGCTGAAAGTTGCTGAATCGATTTCGATTAGAAGGAAATGATGGATTTTCTCCTAGAACGGCGAACTGTGATTACTGCGTATTACTAACAGTTCTTAGACAAAATGAAAGCTGCTACAGGAACAAAAGGCTTCACTAGCCAATCAGAGATGTGATTCTCTTTCACAAAATTCGGAATAAATTGATAAAATTTACTGGGAAACCTTAGCACATCTTCCATATTGTTCAGATTTATCTCCTTGTTACTTATTTATGTTTGCATCATTGAATAAGGCATTGGAAGGATATCGATTCCAGAGCAAAAAAATAGTAAAGAAGATAGTGCAAAACTGGCTCCTGATAGTCCTCAAACTTTTCATGAAGAAAGGATCAAGAAGCTTCTTAGAAACTGGAAAATATTTGTAAAACATAGGAGATCATATACAAAGCAATAATTATGTTTTGTATTTTTATTTTGTATTGCTTCATGTTAAAACAAAAGCCCGGTTTATATTTTTCTGACCTAGTACCAAACGAATACATAAATTTTAAATACAATTTAGGGGAATTAAAATTTTTTTACACCAATGAAACAATAAATAAACTCTGGTTGTTTCTTAATAAATAAACTGCAAATAACTGTTTATTACGTCATAGAACAAAAAAATTTATAGACATAGATAACAAATTTATTATCTTAATAAACTTTGCAGATGTAAAAAAAAAATAACTCATAAAATCAAATATATATAACTATAAAATAAAAAATTTTATCTTGTAATAGAAAGTACTAAATGAAATTGTAAATCAAATGTTAACCACCATAAAATCATTACGGCAATTTGTTTTTAATTGCCCCCAATAAGAAATATCCCCAATAAAACACGAAAAAAATCAAACATCATAAAACAGCCCGGTCTGATCGAGTGGTTTAACTCGTCGTCTCAAATCGGTATATTAACAGCTAATTTTTAAAGTCAATGGATTTGAGGTTCAAATCCTAGTAAAAGCTAGTGGCTTTTATACAAATTTGAATATTAGAAAAAGGATACCAGTGTATTTTGATAATTGGGGATCAATTAACCACACGTCTTAAGAATGGTCGACCTGAGTCTGTTCAAGACTATATCTCATTTACGTGTCATATAT
This sequence comes from Zanna intricata, assembly GCA_010016005.3. Classification (NCBI taxonomy): domain Eukaryota; kingdom Metazoa; phylum Arthropoda; class Insecta; order Hemiptera; family Fulgoridae; genus Zanna; species Zanna intricata. Next base: position 1,862 of record JAAAKQ030164133.1, on the reverse strand, counting down.
ATCATGCTCATCTTATTGGGGACCGGGTAGGGGGTTACTAATTCAAGAAATTACAGCGTAAACATTAGGAAAATAAAAAGTCATAAAAAAAAGATTATCATGCTTTAATTAGTACGTACATACAATTTTAATTTCAATAAATAATTTCTATAAAATCAACGTTTATACATCTTCTAACACGAGGTGCAGTGAAAAGACTTTAAGGAAGAAAATTATAAAAATAAATAACACAGTTGATCAAATAAATATTTAGAATTTAATGTTGAATAATAGTAATAATAATAATAAAAGAGAGAGAGAAAGGAGTAGAGAAATACATAGAATTACTCAAAGAAGAAGATAGTAGTTAAAATAGCTGAAAGGTATAATTATCTCAGACAATAAACAGCAAAACTTTACAATTCAGAGAAATTCGAAACATGATTTAAAATATAATTCAAGCACTATCAATTTTAAGTTATCGGAGATAAGTATTTGATTTCTAAACTGAATAGGCAATCCTTTTATGGTTCAACTGCTCCATTATAATAATTATACCTAGCTATATTGTAGTTGGGCAGCACTTCGAATGATGTTCCACTCGAAGCTATTCGCTAGTAATCCACAAGCACGTACCCTTTTCGATACCAAACACTTTACTCGGTTAAGTTTAATGAATTGTTGCATAATTCATATGAAACAATGTGCTGTATTAGCTCAATATTACACGACATTAATATTGAAAATTATTACTGCAGGAACTTTGTTTTGTATATGTAAGACGGTTTTATTAAAAATACCTTTCTTTAAAAAAAATAGGTAGATAACAAAACTCCATCGAAATGTGTGAGGTATAATCTATCATATATAAAATTTTTCATTATATAGTCGTAACCAACACATTGACATGGGTGTTTTATTTCACTTAACGTACAACTTATTTTAATTAACGACGACCGACTGTTATGATAATAGCAATTTTGATTTTAATCTTTCATATATGATATATACACGGTTGCAAGTTCGTAGTTTTGGGTAGCTTCTGAAGATGTAGTAATTACCCCAAAAGCGTTAGGGTAATAAATCATAAAATATTATTGATAAGTACGAATAAATTTTTTATCAAATTATAATTATACCAGCGGTGCCATGTAGAGAAAATTAAATCATTACTAATTCTTTCGTTAAAATAAGAATACTACCTTTACTAATATCACATAGTTGAATACTCACTCTTTCAATCTTGCGGAAGATCGATCCATGTTTGAAAGGAATCAGTGTCTGAATATTAGGTATCAATAACCAAAACGTTTGTAGATAACTTGAGATAAAATTCACTCCTGCATTTGATGTAGTCATTTCCAAAATAACAAGATCCCACGCCAGGCTTAGAAGAAAAAAAATTAAAAATGAAGTGGTTTCTCATTTCCAATATATTGTAACAGGACCAGTATAACGGATTTCTTCAAATTAAAAAGAAAGTATGAGAAAATAATAATGAAAAGAATCCAGAAGGAACTAAAAGGGATTCTTTTCTCAGGCTTACAGTTCGGTATAACAGGTCCGTTTCTTTGTAATAAAGACAATGGCTATTACAACAACAGCCAAAATACAATAAATCTAACAGCTGTTATTCAAAACAAGTGTTACCGGACCGTAATAAGAATTTATGGAAAAATGTAAGGGACAGACGATGAAATTATTACGCTTCAATAGTTAAGAAATGAGGCGGGTATTGGTTCTGCAGGCCAGGGGATATAAAACCTGCCAAGACCGAAGGGTACAGTCAGACCGCGTTCTTCTATGCGTCGTCTAACGCCGAATTCGCGGTAGGGAAGCTGCAGAGACAGCTGGATGGGCTGGAGGAGTGGCTTGAGAGGTGG
>JAAAKQ030164122.1:0-12647 GCA_010016005.3 Zanna intricata | reverse complement strand
TTGATTAATTTAAAATGTGACGAGGGCTAATGACCACAGCAGTCGATGCCCATATAAAAAAAAAAAAAAAAAAAAAAGAAAAAAAAAAGAAGCCAAGGATGAATGTTTCTGAGTAATTTATTATTATTAAAATACTGAATTTATATTGAAATATTTAATTCTATTATAGATATATTTCTAATAATAATAATACCTAATGTAAATATTACACCCAATACTTTTAAAAACGTATGTAACCTAATTAGCAAAAAAAGTGCGGAACAGAAGGCTATTTAAATAAAAAAATAAATATAATATAAATTGTATCTTTTATAATTTATTTTATATAATATTTTTTTTATAAATTATAATTTAAATAAAAAAAAAAGTGTTATATCATATAACTTAACTGAATAAATTGCAATTAATTTCTTCAGGAACATATCCTTTGACAATGAATTGTTTTCAGAAAGGCGTGAATGTGTTACTAAGTGTGGCGGACTAACATTTGCCTCACTTCAACGGCTATGGAACTTCAACTGAAACAGGAGCTACACATTATAATATGAATTAGTAGTGAATTAATACTTCCTTACATTGTACAATAAACAAAGTGAATTACAACTCACACCTTATATATTAAACCTATTAAGGTTGCTTGAAAAGCAATATCAATAAATAGGTACGTAAGATTATTTGGGCCAGCGTGTCTTTGCGTTACAAAAAATATTTTTGTATATGAAAAAAAAAAAAAAAAAAAAAATTGAAAATTTCTGGTGTCTGTCATAAAATCTAAAGATTTTAAAAAAATATCTCCAAATAAGTAAAAAGTTATGTATTATTAATTACCATTATTGTTAAATAGAGAATTAAATATAGATACTTTAATTTCTGACGATTTGCGTGTGTGGGAAGTAGGAACAATGAAAATATTTAAAAAAATTTTTCATTGGAATTATTCTATTATTTTATATAGGCTACTTCAACGTTTCAAATAATTTACCTATAAAAAAGTCGGGTAAAACTTACCTCTTTCAGTGAAACGTTGTAATTTTAGTTTCCAGTCAAATTTCAATTGCGTGAAAACTTACCTCTTTCAATTATTTCTAATTTTAGCTTCCAGTCAAATATCAATTTCAAGACCAACAATGTGTGTAGCAAAATTTTTAATAAAAAAATTGAAAATATTTTAACCTCTTATATTCTCACATATGCACGTACATTAATGTATATTTGGGCACCGTGGATGAACGTCAGATTTAGAAAATAACTTAAACCATACAAAAAACGAAAAAGCAAAAGTTATAAGCATATTTTTTATGATGATCTAGATCAATAATTTTCAACCTTTTTAGCTTCACGACTCCCAAAAAGTAAAAATAAAATAATAATGAATATTTTGTGACCCCTCCAATCCCAACTAAATGAATCCGAGTTAAAACTATTCATCTGTGTAGATAGCGACTGGTATGAATATGCATGTATGAAGTGTACAAACATGAGAAATTTACAGGTTTCAACTTGATATGTACATAAGTATTTCATGTAATTTGGTCGGCTTTCATAATATTCGCTGTGATAGCATCACGTACGAACATGCATTTGGTACGTATGAATACATCATACTCTCAGCAGTTTAACAGAGGCGTAAGGGATTGCAGAACGTCAGTCAGCACATGCGACTCCTTCCGAAGGGAGCGTATTGCTTCCTCCAAACACTAGGACCTGGTAGGCGTATTCCTGTTAGTCCGAAAGGCGCTAGCATCGAAAGGATTTCAGTGGACGGAATGAATAGGAATTCCGCCGCGAGTACGAGGCTCATATGCTCCTAGTCTCCCACGATCAGCCCCGGTTAATTACTTCGCATTGATCTAAAGGACAGGAACGCAAAAACCAACTTCGTCCTTAAATAAAATAGGAAAATTTATAACCGCCATTAAATAAATAATGACCAGATCGACAAAAGAAAGATACAGCAGTAAGGGATATTTGTCTAGCTTCTGCGATTAGTAAGGAGATAATAAATTCCCACTACCCTTCCGTTCCGTTCCGTTCCAGAACGTCAATTTAATTTCAAATGCGAAACGTGCAGAGTTTCAATCAAAATAGTAATAACTGATTTTTTGGTTTTTTAGTGTAAGATCAAACGGTGAAACTGGGTTTTAAAAAAATTAGATTCTTATGCAAAATGAAAAAAATTTGTGAAAAAACAAAGTAACCATTTGATCCAGTGAATCGATTGGTGGTAAAAAAACAAGACTGTACAATATCAATTAAATTATAATTTTACCTCATCGGATGGAAAGCCACTTGCGTGCGTTGTTTACTTTCAAGTCCGCTCCCATGAAAGTATGAAGCCATCAAAATTAATTTGACAGTTGGAGAATAAACATCCGGATCATAAAAGTAAACCTTTGAAAATTTTCGAAAAAAATTTCATACTCTGAGAAATCAAAACGCTTCTATTCGCAAATCAAGCCATATTGATAAAAATGCATTTGAAGCAACTTATTTCGTAGTATTAAGAGTAAGCAAGATGTTCAAACCCTATACAATCGCAGAAAACCTCATCTTGTGCAATTGTCGATGTTCGCGATTAGGTAATTCAAGAAGTGAGTTCAAATAAATTTTTTACTATTCAATTAATAACATAAATTGGAAAAAAATGTGTTGCAGTATGTAATAATGATGCAAAGGCACCAAAACAAACAAAAGCACAGAATATTACGAAAGAACATGGATTTCTATAAAAATTAAAAGATTGTCTTTCACTAAGGGCGGAATGGATGCACAAACATAATCTTTTATAAAAAATTTTCCGAAGAATTTTAAACAGATTCTTTGTAAAAAATCATTGCTGTAAAAATTGTTAATTATATTAAAAGTCAAACATTACAGAATAGGTTGTTTGCTAAACTATGCGATTAAATGGACGACAAAGAAAAAATCTCTCCTTTACATACAGAAGTTAGATAGTTATCACGGGGGGAACGTATTAACCCGGTTATTGGAATTGCAAGATGAATTGATAATATTTTACCGGATAAATAAACGCCATTCTCAATGTTTTTACAGAATAATAAGTAAATGTTGCTTTGTTTACTTAGCTGATGTATTTTCAAATTTAAACAAGTTGAATGTTAATTTGTAAGGACGTAATAAAAACATTTTATCAATGACTAATAAAATTCATGCTTTCATTAAGAAGCTTTATATTTGGATAATTTACCTTCAAAGAAAAATTTATTATGTTTCCACTAACTTCTCATTATATTGAGAAAAATTTGGATGAAGAATATACTATTATTCATCACACTTTGGATAGCATAAACATGCATCTACGTGAGCTAAAAGTTCAGTTAGCGGAGTATTCCCAGTAAGAAAAAAATGATTTCTCGATGAGATAGGTACTGAATATGTTTAGTGAAAACTTTTTTGCAGCTGCTAAATTACAAGATAAGATCTGTCATCAGCTCATCGAAATATCTCCTGATAAAACGTTACAAATTCAATTCACATCTGAATAGTTAGATACATTTTGGCATGCTCATCCAAAAAAATATGAAAATTTAGTTACAGACATATTAAAAATATTAATCCTCTTCGCCACGTCTTACATCTGCGAAAAGGTTCTTCGAATGGTTGCGCTGAAAACCAAATATAGGGATCGTCTTTTACAGCTTGAAAACAATTTTCTTTTGTGTGTTTCTAATATAGATCCCCACGTATAAAAAAAATTTTAAATGAAAACCAACGCAATCATGTTATTAATTTATTTTCTTTACATGTTTACTTTTAAATGTAAGGAAAATTTTTATAATAAATGATTTTTCTTCTCTTAAAATGATTTCATTATTGTTTTATGTGTAAATCTGTTGGCTAATTTTGCGATCCCCAGGTTGACAAATGCTGATCTAGATTTTTGAAAAAATTTATTTAAAGAAAAAATAAAGGAAGAAATTTTTGTAGATATTTCAATTCATAAAACATTATTAATTTCGGTTTACAAAACCAATTTAAAAAATGTTTCGTAAAAGAGTCTAATATATAAGTTTTCCTTACATGATATTCAAAAATTAACGTTACCAATTTTATAAGGTACTTAAAGGTACACTGGTACATTGGTCTAGGTCTAAATATTTTATCTGTATTCCGTAAAAACGCTAACATTTTTTCATTTTTTTAATACTTTAGATGTTTTTACCACTATAAAAAAAGATAATACGTGAAACCAGCCAGGTAGGGATTACGACTTGGCTGAGACAGGACATATTTTAAAATAGATAAATATTATAACTTCAATGTAATGTTTGTCACAGATTTGTCCTGTTATGTTTGTCACAACCATAACATAAAAAAATAACTAATATAAAAGGCTACAATGCTATACAAGATAAAAATGATATATAATAAATATCATCAAATATTACTGTATTCTGAATTTAAAAAACTTGTATTGAAAATTGAGAAGCAAGAATTTTGATGAAATTCTCCATTCTAAATGAACGTGGCTAATTCAAATAACTAAAAGCTGATTAAGTAAAAGTTAAACATAAGGCCATGGAAAATTAGTTATGTGTCATATAATTTGATGTAATGTTTAGATATTTTATTCTATTAATAAACATTTTCTCATTAAATGTTCTAAACAGAAGAATTTTAAGTATCTCGGTTTATGTTTTATCTTGCTTTATATTTAAATGTTCTAATTACATCGATTTATAATTCCAGAATCCTATTTATTATGAACGATTAATTATCATCACATGATTTTTAATCGTTCAGATTTATTAATTTTTCTTATATTTATAATTAAATGTTAAGCATAAATTATATAATAATTGGTTGGCTCAAAGGTAAAGAAATCAATCTTAATACTGTTTTATTACCTCAAAACATCATAGAGTGAAAGGTTCATTACATAATTTTTTATTCATAATTAAATAAATTAATATTTATTAAATGAATAATTTTATAACTCTTATTTTATTTTAAATGTTAGATTATATATTTCCTTTAACGTAATTAGTAGTATGCTATTTTTGTATCATTAGTAGAAGTCGTTCAATGCTTACAGAAGGCAAGTCTTATAATATTAAAATTTCGTTTATATTACTATTTTTTCTTTTTCTTCTTCGTTCATAATTAATTTATTTTAAGGAATAAGTTAATTAACTTAGTCAAAATTACATGACATTACATTCTACAGCTTCAGTAACTTTTCCTTAAACAGTTATCCCAATTAATGATCACTTCATTATAAATCTCCTTTGCTAAGCAGTTATATGACTTCAATTTATCCCGTATAATAACATGAAAAAGTAAAAAAATGTTTCGTATAATTTAATAAATGTTCAAATGACTGTTTTTATTGTATAACTCCAATACGATTTCATACATACCTAAACATGACAATCTTCTCCTTATTTGGTAGCGTGTCTTATATCTTTAAAAAATTATTAAATATGTTTATTGAAGTAAGGAAGGGAACAAATTAGGATTACAGAGTAATAATATATAATTTAATAAAAATGTATCCAGTTAAAAACGAAAGCTATTTTGGCTGGAAGTGAAAAAATATAATGAGTATGGACAAGTTTAGAAAAACATTTTGATAAGAAATTATCAAAAAGAAATCATACGCAAGATTGGTAAAAGAAATACTTGAGTTGCACCACAAATTTAAAAAAAAACATAGGCATGATTTTTAGGTAATCTGATTAGCATGTCACTAATCCAGAGTTTCTTCTAATATTTGTGTGGAAAAATAATCTAAATCATAAAGGTTTTCAGATTTCCATGAGTAAAACTCATGAAAAGGCAAATACCGTATTTTCCATTAAGGTCTTTAAAACCTTTGGGTCTGTAATATTTTCTGAAGGCTTGGAGGTTTCTAATGCTCCTGGAATTTCTAGGTAGTATCATGTAAGCAAATGACACTCATGGTTTTTTCTTCTTTTACAAATTAAATTTTGCCCGTTGTGATGGTTTACGTTAATTTTTATTTTACTATAACCATTAAGATTATTTTTTGCGTATATCCTTATCATAAATGATAAATAAATGCATCAAGCTGTTAACTTCTTTGTAAATTTCAATCAAGGTTTATACAGAATGGAGCAAGAAATGACCCAACATTTGTTTTGGCAATAGTTGTCTAGGTTAATAATTATTTATGTTTTTTATGTTGGCAGAAGTGACAGTAGTGTTCATGAATATTAGTTTCTTCTCTTTCCGAGTGCGTGTATGTGTATCGTTCCAAAATGGTTGACAAAGAAAGACATTATTGAACAGCCCATAATGACTGTAGTTTTTTAATGTAACGTAAAGTGTGGTGCTTACACAAAGACAGTTTCTTGCACATTTTCAAACTAAGTTGTCGCCATCATTTAAAACGATACATAGAATTAACGAAAAATTTGATAGTAATAGTTCAGTATTTGAAAATAAGGCGAACGGCCTTCCAATGTTCGTTCTCCACAGAACGTCGAAGGTATCAGAGCGAACATCGAAACTCTTCCCAAGCGCTTCGCTTGGGAGAATCAACAAGAAAAGAGCAGCAGCGTGACTTGGGATTTGTAGGCGATCTGTGCAGCGTATTTAAAAAAAATTATTTACAATTGTATCTGTACAAAATAACAGTGTTGCTTAAATTAACGGCTGACAATAAACATCAAAGAATGGCATTCGCAGAACAGGCTCTGAACCATATTGTTGAACAGTGTTTGGTTTAAGGTGAGGCACATTTTTATCTAGATGGGGTTGTTGGATGGGGTTGGAACTGCAGGTACTGACCATTGAGATATGCAACGAGATAACCGAAGGTGTGTGTCGAGTTATTAACACCATAGATCTTTGTGTTGAAGAAATCGCTAGAATTGATTGTGATCATATTGAACATATGATTTGCAGAAAAAATCTGTAGGTATATAGTAAATACCTTATATTTTATTTTTCTGTATTGTGATTCGAATAAATATTTATAACAAAAGCAAATTTTGTTCATTCGTGCGCTATATATATATAAGCCTTGACTATATCATATGGCTCAGGGAATACCTAATTATAAGGTGGTGTCGTGGTGTAGCAAACACGTCCTTCTTTTAATACGTTTATATATATATACATAAAACGGATTATATATATTTAAAACGTTTGTATATATATGGTTACCAAATTTAACAACTTTATTTGTGTTACTATAAATTGTTAAGGATAATAAGTATTTTTAAACTATAAAAAAATTGAATGATGAAATTATATAAAATTGTTAAAAGTAAATTATTTTTCACAAACAACAATGTAGCGTGCCAATATTACTTACATATTAACAATGGAACGAACAACATGAACAATTGTTACCTACATAGATAAAAGGATTCAATAAAGGAATATTTATGCTCTGTGACCTTGTACGGACCTAGCAGCTGTCTGCTACTAAGTATTCCTTTTTATGCTGTAGTCTTCACATTTTTATAGTAAATATGACAAGAATTCCAGTAAATTTAAAATGTTGACATTTCATTTGGTAATGGATTTGGTTCTTTTGTAAAAAAGACTACAATAACAAATTATATTCTCTGAAAAATTATTTAAAGAAAGAAATAAAAGCACCGTTAGATTCAAAAAACTTTTAAACAAATTTTATGGAAAAATTTCACTATAAGAAGAAATACACAGTTTGTTGGTCATACAGTGAGACGTAAAATTAGTTAATTTGAAAAAGGAATAGTTAATATGAAGAATAAAACTATTTAGTAAGTAAAGATCAGAATTATTATTTGAAAATATTGTCATAAATATTCTGAGATTAAAATATCGGCGTAGAGAACAAGAGTGATAGAAAATTGCATCAGATCAGCCATGTAATAAATAAATAAAAAAATTATTTTCATTCATCCTCTACAATGGATGATTTTTAAATGTAAAGATATATAACATCAAATAATAAAACTAAATCTGGGCCATTTAATTTACTCGTACAATTTGTAATTTAACAGGCTAAAATATATGACTTTCGTTTTTATTTTTACCAGCTTATTATATCTAAGAAACTCTCGTTACTGTTAGTTTTGCGAAAAAGAATTAGTATAATTAACAAAATTAGAAAGTAACCAGATTTTTATTTGGTGTTCTGTTCAACGATACAGTAGTCAAATTCATGTCCAGATCAAACTCTCTCAATTTTTTCGTCTGTATGATCATTTACTGTTCAAAACTTATATTTTAGTTTGTAGTTATTATTACATGCTTTTCTTGAACATTCATCCAATGCAGTGGTTCAACCGTGGCCTCAGATCTTATATAGAACATTTATTTATATTTCGTCGGAGATAAAAGGGAAAAATCTTGAGGAAGGGAGCTGAATCACTTAGGCGTAGCTATCGATTGATTTTGACTGTCTATTCAGTATGAGTAGACAGATCAGATGGCTGTTGAAGTGGATTTTAATATAAGTAATATAAATTTATCTTCTAAAATTTATGTCCACTAATCATCTAATTTAGTTTTAATAACTAGTATAATTTATAATGAAAACTAATTTTCCAGCTCATAATATACAATAAAATTGCATATATATATATATATACTTTTTGTTTGCTAAAAATTAAAACAATTAGAAGTAAAAACTTACTTGACAATTTAAATTCTTTAAAGTTTAACAATTAAAAAAAAATAGTTATAAAAAAAAAATGCATACAGATGTATATAAAACATTTTTATATACACAAAAATTAGTTATACATAAAATTAATGTAAAATTTCACAATTCCATTTGATAACTAAACAGGAGAAAAAAATTTTAAAACATGTTTTACTTATTTAAAAAATCGTACTGAAAAGTAAAATATAAATCTGTTTTCACTTTAAAAAAAATTTCTTTCAAGAAAATTACCTTTAAAAAAGCCTTTTCTACTTTTTCTATTTAAGAATAACTAAAAAAAAAGTGTGGGGCGCGCTCTAATTATAAGATCATTGTATGAATCGTATATGCCCCATATAAAATAAAAAATTAAATTACAGTTAAATTATCTAAACATAAAAAGAACGGAGTAGAAATAAACATAAAAAGAACGAAGTAGAAATATTAAAAAAAGAGGAGGTATGAATTATGTAATCATTCAGGTCCCGTGATTGTTTTTCTTAATATTTTGCTGATCTCACAATGCCTACCTGCTTTTAGGTTCTTTGAAATATTTAAAAAAATAATTTTTATAGTTTTCTTTCTTGATTTTTAACTTACCACTATCTGACGTGTGACAGAAACTTTTCATGGAAGACTTTTTATTGTCTATTCTTATCAGATACTTTGTAGGAAGACGATAAAAAATTACATTCATGAAATTTTTTCGTGGTTTTATGATTAATTAAAGAGACAAACGACTTTTTCTTAACTGCTGCAATAAGCCCTCCTTGAGAGCTTTTCAACGATATATAATAAGCAGTACTTATTTTCATTGGTTCCAGAGTTATAGCCAAATAAAATTTTAATTAATGAAAAATTTGGATCTTATAAGGGAAGGCACATCGGTTCGAATCATACTTAATTTCCTTTTCTTTTTTAACAATCTTTTTTCTTAATTTATTTTTTAACATAAATATACTGATTTATTAACAATTATTAATTCGTGATTGTAAAAAAAAAAACTTTTGCAATAAATAATAATTCAATAATAACAAAAAAAAAAAATAAATAAAAAATCAGGGGTTATAGAGGAATAAAATTTTATGAACTTTTCGAAATGTGATGTCCACATCAGATTCATAACTTCTTCTTCTTTTTTTTTTAACCTCCGGAACCACAGTTAAGTATATCTTCAAAGGATCAGATGAATGAATTGTAGCGTGTGTGAAAAATGCCATGTCTGACCGGGATTCGAATCTAGGAACTCCGGATGAAAGGCCGAGAGCACTCCGCCACGAAGGCTGGCAGATTCATAACCTAAGTTTAGTTTTTTAACTGCGGTATAATTCATTTAAGATGTCAGTATGGTGAAATGAAGAACCTTGTAGTACAATTTGTAAAGCAGTAGGTTTACAAAAGCTTAATTAGGACACCGATATACCACGATCCTCTTCTCAAAAAACAAGATCTTCTTTGCTTTTCAAACTGTATGAATTCTATACGTAGTACAAGTTAGTCTACATTATAATGCATTCTTTTCATACTGATGTGTGTTTAATTTCTCTTTTTCGAATATTCAATGTCAGCAGGACAATGCAGTAGAACATACAATGAAAACAAGCAGGTCTTTTTTTGAATGTTTTTTTTAATTTTTATTATTAATAATTCGTAAAGCGGATTTTGCCATCAGTCCGTGAGCTGGATTGGAATGCCGGTATCGTATCATATTGCTATTAACCCTAAATAAAGCTGAATTATTTACATCCTATGAATACTTAAAGTACCCATTTGTAACCGTAAAGTTGATGATGAAAAGGGAGTTGGTTTAATGTTGGTAGATAGTTTTTTAATTATTTATGAAGGCTTACTATGCTACAAAAAAAAAAAACAACAGCATACATAAGCACAATTGAAATTGAGTGGAAAATAATCTCCTCTGAAATGTAATCTATTATTTGAGTTAGAATTATTTACTAAAGCTTTGTGTTAGATACATTTATGATAATACTCTTAATAGGAACATTTATGAAAATTTATAAAATTTATGAATTTAAAAAAAAAAACAAAACACAAAACAAAAAACATTCATTATAGATTTATATATCTTGTACTATATAAAAACCCCTTTCTTACGGAAAATTATAAATTCGGAATAGAAATTAGGAAATAATTTATTAGATATGTAGGTATTTAAAAGCATTATCCTATTGTTACATAGAAGTTTATAATAGAATTTTGTTAAAGTAAATATGTGTATTATTAATGTTAACAAACATGACAAATTATACTACGGTAATATTTAATTTCAAAATAGTTTACCTTTTAGTGATTTAAAAAAATTTCAGAATACGTATTTTTAAGAAAGCCTTGTATTACGCATTAAGATTTTGTGTTTTTTTTCTGAACTTTATTTAAATATAATAATTATAAATATCTGATAGATTACTGTTGGAATGCGCATCAATTAAAAGATCGAGAGTATTGACTTTATTATATATGTTTTATATTTAACGATGAGATATATGTGTCTCAGATTTCTTCTGCAATTGTCTAACCTATTTGTACAAGTTGGGTATTGTATGTTGTTTTTAACTTGCAATTGTGCATAAATAGTCTGGTGAGGATATATGCATTATAAGAGCATCTCATTAGTATTTGCATTTAAATTCAGAAGAGCTTAATATAAACAGAAGTATTTTCTTTTAAAAGCAAGACTCCAGTCGGGAATCATTGAAGACAACAATTGAAAATTGTTAAAACGTGTTACCATTACTAACATAAAAAGTTTAGTTTTTGTTGATATGTAGCCACTATTTTTATGCAAATAAAATTTATTTTAAAATTTGCGTACTCTTGAAAATACTTTCTTATGCAAATGTATTATAATGTTAAAACTTATAGAAATGTAAACTTGTAAAAGGTTTTATAATTTCAAGAATTGTTAAATTTAATTTAACAGAATTGCAGTTCTGTCAGTCACACATGCACAAATATGTTGGGGGTGTATAGGTAATCGATTCATATTTTGTTTCAATAATTGTTTAACCTAAAATAATTAATCTTCGTAAAGTAGCTTGATAATTAAAAGAATCCAATTCCTTGAAATCGTTGAAAAAAGAATAAGATTATGTGAAGTAGTAATACATTTAGGAGATGCAATTTTCAAAAGCGAACGGATTTAATGAACATTTTATACGATTTTAAGTTTATAAAAAAAAAAAAACATGTATCATGAAAACCCACTAAAAATTTTATATATATATATATACATTTTAATTCATAAAATATTTCCAATACTGATTTATTTGAATTTTTTTCCCTAAATGAGAATTGATTAGTAAAAAATCGTATTCAGCCTTTGTCAGAATGTAAAATAATCATACAGGTACTCATACTTTTAAGTGAAAAAATGACCTTTTTTTTTAATTTCACAAAAAAAGTTTTAAGGTGGGTTGTTCGTAAAACATTTCTAAAATTGACAAATATTTAATTTCAGCTGATGTGTTTTTTTTTTTTAATAACATTTATAAGCAGAATCCACATAAACAGGAAACTACAAACAAAATGTAATAAAATACTAAATTTTTTTAATGGAAAGAATAAGTAAATAAAGTAAATATTTTCAACGATTTTAAATTATTATTTTTATTAATTCAAAGTAACGCCGGGCATTGCGGTAAATGACCCCTTATTTTTCTTCCTTTTCGGCTTGTTTACAAAATAATCTAATATTTTGTTGCATCTACTTGTTTTTTTCTTTTTTGTTATGAATGAGGGGGTATCAATGGCTATGATCATTAGCTCGGCAGAAATTCGTAGCGTATGAAAAGATGCCGAACCCGGGACCTTCGCACGAAATGCCGAGACGCTACCTGCTCGATCACGGAGTTCGGCTATTTTCTTTTTATTTACTATTTACTCTTTCTATTTATTAGTTTCGTGCTTCCGCGTTGCGGTTAATTAGTTTTAGGGCTACGTGTAGGTCGACCTAAGCCTACGGCGAGGGCGATTGCTGCAGAGATATTAACACCCTGATGCTAAA
>JAAAKQ030164111.1:0-12648 GCA_010016005.3 Zanna intricata | reverse complement strand
ATTTAGAAAAAAATCTGATGTATTAAGGGCGCCGCGGAAAAAATCCGATTATTTAGGGAGCCGCAAACTGAAAAAGATTGGGAACCTCTGCACTATACATTAGTTCATTTCTTTTTTTGTGTCGGGATGTGAATTACGGATGAACGGAAAAATCTAGTTTTTTCAACGTAACTTGAGAAGTAAACTTATTTTAACCGACCATAACAATTCTACGCTATTGACATTTTATTATTGTTTGCCGATTATTAATTTGAAATATTTTATGAAAAATAGATTAATCTGTTCATTCACTCGGGATGCACGTAACTCAAAGATATAGCTCCTTTTTTTTGGAAAAGTTTTCTTTTTTCATTTTCACGCATAGGATGTATTTTAACAAAAATTTTCAACCGAAAAATAATATTTGAAATAATTTTCATTAGATATATTTTTTCATGTCAAACTGAGAAAGGATGTTTGTCTCTTTTTAAACATATTTCTTTAAAGAGTAATTAAACGGTACCTGTGAAACACTCGTTACAATTGGTATCCCGTGTTCCTCGTTTATTTTTTTTTAATAAACCGATTAATTTAAATATGGAAGCTAATAATTTTGCTTTTTTTTAACTAAAAACGATAGTCATTCTCGATTTAATGAGTAACCAATATACAATTATAAAAAAGAAGCGATGGCTCTCCTGCTAAACAGAAAACTATTGAGTCGATTTACCGATTTTTCTTTTCAACCGATCCTATAAAAATATTAAAACTGATATTAGATATATAAAAATAAATCGTATAACAAAATTATGCTCAGAAACCGTTTACAATAATTTTACTTTCTCGGGGAATATAGTCAGAACAGCTATATTAAAAGGGAAAGTATGGTGATTTTGTCAGAAATAGGGTATCGGATTTTTCGCAAATCTTAACTTATTAGGGTCCAAATTGTTCATCTAGACCGAAAAACAAAAAAAAAAAAAACACATGTTTATGGTTATGTGTCGTACATTTGTGTCATACATAGGTGTCGTATATACATATGTGTGGTACTGCTTTTGGCCTTATATTTCAGGATTGTCCGAACCGATTTTCTTTAAATTTGACTCAAGTATTTCCATATATGGTACATCGATCGTATTAATTTAAGAGGGTGGGAGATATCGCGAAAAAAAAATTCCGTTTTCTTCAGTAGCATTTTAGTGAAAATTTTGTTACTTTATTGAAGTAAATTTGTTACCTACAATGTATGTTTAAATAATCCACGTTATTTTTTTTTAAATCAACTCCCACCTCTTAAAATTGAAATATATATTTTTTGTTCTATTCTTTTCGATGTAAATATTTTTAAAGTTCAGACATAAACTTCATACATAGAGCTCTCGAGAAATATCTAAAATTATTTTTTTTAATTTTAGACTTACGGACATAAAATGCAGAAAGGTTTTTGAAAATTTTCTTTTTCTTATTTTAGTTGTTATCCAAACGGGTGTAGAATTTAGAGAAAATCTTATTTAAGGAGATTTCTTAAGCTTAACCTTTATATGAATAATTTTAGAATATGCTTTCTTAAAATCTGTGGATTTTTTGGTTTTATCCCTTTTAATTTCTATTATTAAAAAAATTGTTCATTTTTCATTTTAAAGGGCTAAAGTAACTTTGACGGTTAAATTATATTCCGGAACCGAGATGAGAAGCAATTTTTCTTAATTACTTTCATAAAAGTTATACATAATCTTTTTCAGTAATTTAAACGATTCTCTTTTAATTTTTTTTTTTTTGTTAAGGATATCTTATAAATTTTTTTTTTCTAAATTTTCCCCACAGAGCAAGGAAGCCCATAAAATAAAAAAAAAATTGTATTCGAAATTTTGGAATTTTGATGCTTAAATCGTATTTTGGTAGTCGTAATTTGACCGGCATACAATACTTTGCCAGCATATTTTTTACTTAAAATCGAAAACTTTATGGCCAATAACAGTCATCAGTAACACTGGCTGAAAAAGTATAAAAAGAGAAGTAGATAGATAAATAAATAAATAAATGAAAAAGATGAAATAATACGAGTAATAATAAATATTATCCGTTTAACTTAATTGTTATTCACTTATCATATTCATTTACTTTTTTTATTTATTCTTTTTCGTAGTGTCTACTGTTGATGATCGTTTAAAAATTGGAATGGCCAATCTTCAGTAAAAAAAAAAAAAAAAAAATGTATATTGTGGGCGATTTTAGTGTGTAACCTTGTTTTTCAATTCACTTCAATAACCGTTCGCCATAACTCTTTATTTGTATCTAAATGTAAGAAGTTCTTATACTTTCCGGTTATTTTTTATTTATTCTTAATAGTGGAAAAATAATGATACATGAAAAGAGTTTAAAAAATTCCGAAAATCGATATTGTTTCTTTCTTTCTGCTCTCCACCCTCAATATTTCCCCAAATATTTTTTTTGAGTCTTTTGAACTACTGCTATGTTTAGGAAGAGATAAAAAATCATCAGACATAAAATATGTTTCGCAAGACATAAAAATTGCATAAAGATATGCAATAAATAAAAACACAGCTTTTCGATTTTTGGTGAAGGGGGAATCTTGGAGCAAATGTTTTTTTTAAAATGGTAAGTTAAGCATGCACGAATGTACTGAGCTTAATATAATGTGGGTTACGTTTGAAAAAGTTTGAGAAAATTGCCCCCAAAAAAACTATTTACCCTATCCCCTGGAGATATTGATCCCAAAATTTTATCGACAAATTAATCTATATACACGAATCTTTGCCAAATCTTATCAAAATCGCTTTCTACAGTCAGAAGTTATTAAGCTTCAAACACAACATACGCATATATGTACGGACGAACATAAACCCCACTTTATTTTTTTCTTGAGGTCCCTGGGTCTTGAAACGTTGAGAAATGAAACAACCCATTCCCTATTTTTTGACAGATTTATGACTGTTTTTTCCTTCTTGCAGTATAGCTCTAGAGCTATAATACTACGAAAATAAAAAAAAAGTTATTGCAGAAAAAATAATGCCAATTTTTTAGAAGTGCAATTTTTTTTACGCAAATTACTGTTATAGAATATACCTATTGTTGATACACATGTTCATAATTTTATTTTTTGATAAAAATATTATTTCTATTCCGTAACACTTTGCGGATCAAGTAATTCTAAAAGTCTGGTAAAATACAACGATGAATATCTGATGGTGATTTTTTTTTTTTTTTCACCTCCGGAACCACCGTTAGGTTATATCTTCAGAGGATGAGTTGAGCGAATTGTAGCGTGTGTGAAAATGCCATGCCTGACCGGGATTCGAACCCGGGACCTCTGGATAAAAAGCCGAGACGCTACCACTCGGCTACGGAGGCCGGCCAGTGAGGGTGATATAAAATGCAAGCGATTTGGATAAAAAAAACATTAAATTTTCTGTTTCCAGTTATTAAAAGTTAAATTGATTTCAATTATTGTAAGAATATAATATGCAATAATGCGTATAATATATATGCATCCAAAAAGGAAGCGTTTGCGTACCTCAGAAAAACGACAACTATATACGCAAAAATAACATCTTCCTTTACGATTGCATTAAAATTACCGTTACAAATCTAATCGCACCAGAGGGAATATCATATATTATTTGTTGTATTTATAATTAATAGATTTTAATAAGTTTTTGTCGGTTACAGATTTTTTTTAATTCTGAAAAAATGATCAGTGCCGATCAGCTAGCAAGCGATATTAGAGATTATTAAACCACACGTTACAGACTGTTGGTTTGGAGTAGTTCTAAAATATTCTCGGCTATATAATGCTGAAAAATCGAAGTAAATTGTAGTTACAGATTAAAATTTAGCTTATCTTTTTTCTCGGCGTATAAGAGAGGATGATAAAAAAAAAACCGTAAAAGAATTATCTTTTTCAACTGTTTCTGCAAATATTTAGCGGGGTAGGCCAAATAAAATCGCTAAGAGACACTTCCAGTAACTTCAACAGTATTGATGTTTTGGTAGTAACGTTAAATTAGGAAGTAAATTATTTTTTTATGGCTTTTCTTCGGTCTTCTCGTGAGGAATTTGAAGACGTTTATTCCCTCGGGATTTATTTAAGCAAAGTAATACAACTAAATTTAAAGCCTGTAAAATTACAATTAGTTGATATGATAAAAAAAAAAGAAGAAAACTGAACTGATACTTAAATAAACTATCGACTTATTCGCTGTTAAAAACGATTCTTTATTATTAAGAGTAGACTAAATGCATGTGCTGTAGAATATTTTTAAAAAACATTATGCATCAGACATGAATTCCATCTCACATTATGCTAACTATAGTACACACAATATTACACCGATTGTAATCACAAATCTAAAAAATTTCACACATTTTATGACATACTTTCTCACTGACAGCTGCAGGTGTTAATAATAACCTCCACTGCTACCACAACACACACACACACACACACACACACACACACACACACACACACACACACGCACACACGCACACATACACACAGACTTATAATTATTCAAATTGTGTACCTGTACAAATACAAATGCGTGTATTAAAAAAACGAGAAAATTTCATAAGATACTGTTCGGTATATCGATAATTCCTAAGGTATTTAAGTTTTCGTTAGTTAAGTAGCCAGATATCGATCTACCGGCATTCCAATGAGTGAACACTCATTTTATAAAATGTTGTATTGTAATAAATTCTGAAACTTTCAAATTCAATTGACTTACGAGACATTATATATATATATATATATATATATATATATTGATATTTTCATTTATAACTTAAAGTAATCTACGGCGGAAAAAATAAATAACTTATAAAAAAAAAACATTATTGTGTCATCATATTATAAAGACGTTATGTAAGTCATTTGTACTAACAATGAATTGTTGCCATAGTGTGCGCTGTCTTTTGGTTTATGACATCGCTGGTTCGATTAATCGACTTTTGTATCCTATGTCGTTTTTATAGAATTTTACTTTCTCGCCTGGATAGCGCTGTATCGGAGTTATAGCTGTAGAAGGGAAAGTATTGTAATCGGTCCAATTGGGAAATATGCGGTTTTCACCGGATCTTGACGTTTTGACACCTAAGAAACCCAAAAAAACCCTGATGGAAATTTCCTGGGAAGATAGTGCATGTGTGTGTGTTCGGCCTCTAAATCACCTTATATCTCCAGAACTACTCTCTTTTTCTTTTCTTTTTTTTTGTTTAGCCTTCGGAACCACAGTAAGGTATTTCTTCAAAAGATGAATGAAGATTATATGTATGAATATGAATGAAGTGTAGTCTTGTACAGTCTCAGGTCGACCACTCCTGAGAAGAGTGGTTAATTGAAACCCAACCACCAAAGAACACCGGTATCCACTATCTAGTATTCAAATCTGTATAAAAGTAATTTCCTTTACTAGAATTTGAATCTTAGAACTTCCGACTTCCAAATCGGCTGATTTGCGATGACGGGTTAAACACCAGACCAGCCCAGTGGGCTATCTCCAGAACTACTGGACCAGTTTTGATTAAACTTGATCAGGTTACTTCTATATATGGGACATTTATGCCATTAAATTTTTAACTTAAAAGATCAAGGGGGATGAGGCTGTAGAGCAAGGTCACCCTCAGTGTCTCGAGATTTCGCCTAATTAAGGTCATATTTTTTTTAGGCGTATTTGTTAACGATTAAAAACTAACAGTATTTGCAAAATCGCACCCCCACCCCAAAAAGGCTCTAAACTATTGATATATTGTGACGTACAGGTGAGCGGTAGAATTAAATAAATGAATAATGTTTAAAATGTAAAAAAGTAATTAGGTCTGGCTGGGTCTCGAACTCGATCGCCCGGTTGACTCGGTACCTGGTGCATTAAGCCTCTCGGCTACATCAGTCTGACGACCGCACAAGCGAAATTTGGTTTATGTAAGTTGTGAAATTAAAAAAAAATAGTGACGACCGTCGCCGATAGTACCGCCACACTCGCGCGAATTAAACATGGTATGCGCGCGCGCGATTTAGCTAGAATCATTGAATTAAATAAACAAACAAAAAATTTTTTTAAATGATAATTACTTTAAATTGAATTGTGTGTGTAAACCGTGCATTAGAAAAAACTCACAGTTGTAGGACTTTCCCGGAACGTCGAATGCCCTACAATTGGGTTGTCAGCTTTTTTTATTTATATCTTGCACTATCGATATTTATTCTGTGATAAGGAATAACCATAATCAATATCATCGTAAGTTAATAGAAGTTTCATCCTAAATTATTAATAGAAGTTTGATAATTAGTTTTAAATCAATATACAGGATGAACAAATATAATATCGCGGTTTTAAAGCCGTTTAATATGACTTAACTTTGGTTTACAGTAACGAATTGCTATTAAAATAAAAGAATAACTCAGTTTTTCCTTATCAGTGTTCAGTGTTTGTACATTTTGTCACGCACATCCAACCGACAGGAGAGTTTGGTTCCATACTACAACCAACATGTCTGGACTAATGGAAGCGACAGCCGCTTCAATCCTATGCTCATATCGGATAGATCAGTTAGCGGAGGCGCATTCCTCCGGGATTTATAAAATCCCGGAGGAAAAATTCACACGGGGTGAGTGGATGACTTTGGAGACAACCGCAAACAAGTTCTGACATCGGGTCCATGCCGACCGAGGTCGGAAAAACATCATTCGACTGATTCCGTACAGAATTATTCTGGTGAGGAGGCGCATCATCTTTTTGCCAAATAGAATTCTCTAGTCTATCTTACCGTTGAGAAAAGAGCATGTACGTAACATATCTGAATAAGCAACTCTTGTTACGGGATGTTGCATGGACAACATTTCATTTTGGGGAAAAACCTTTCGCATTATTAGAGTTCATGGGGATTTTTTGATCCTAGATACGGACGTTGTGTGTTGGCTCATCGCTAAAATAATAGATCAAGGATGTAGTCATCTTCATGCTGCAGCATTTCGATCGCAAATTCGGCACGCACATGACGTGCACAGGGAAGATTCCCTCACCAGTTGGTAAATTTTTCTCAGACCACCACGGTCGTCCTATAGTCTTCCCTTTACACAGACATCCGGTCGTTTCGACCGATTACGCCATCGATTAATGTTTTTAACAAATTATTAAACTTTTTACGAACACGCGTTGAACTGTAACTATAGATTCATATTTAGTAAACTGCAATAAACAGAGAAGGCTTTCTGTTCAACAGTCGCCGTCTTTGCTAGTGCTGCTGTCAAACAGAAAGATAGATATGATCATATGCGCAACTAAGTGTCCTTTTTTGCTGTTTGATTTTGCTGTTTTTGATAAATCAACACTGTACACTTCATCGAAAAGATATTATAACAAATAAAACCCCGTTATTTTTTTTTTACATCCTATATAATAATAATTTTATACTTGCCAGCTTTCCAATATTATTAATCAGAAGTTTTACTTTTAACAAGAAAGAAAAAATCAAATTTTTACATTTTAACAGTATATTCATTTTTTAATAGGTTTATTTATTTATTTAGGTCATTTATTTTTTTAATAGATTGTGAATATAATTTTAGAAAATTATGTGTTTGTAATGTTATCAGATTTCTTGTTTTCATTTCGCTTGGCTGGCCATTTCCATTTTTTACTTTTTTGCCAAATTAAATATTTCTTGACTGTTAATGAATATTTTATACATATATCCTAATGCAAGTAACATATTTCTGGCAATAACTTCGAATACAATACCCAACTTATTGCAGTAATTATTGTTATATTATTTTCTTTTTGTTGATAAAATTAAGGAGACCTTGGGTGTCATAAAACATCATCTTCGAAAAACGTTTTTAATATTAATTTAAAAAAAATAATTTATTGTAATTTCTATAATTATAAAATACATGTGTTTTGCAAATATATATTAGTTTTTTTAATGAATATTATTTTTCAATTATTCTTTGAAACCGCTTGTTTAGTTTGTTTTTATAATTCTTCATTCTTTTGTGTTATACGCTAATCGTAATGAAATACTTCATTATATCCTAATCGTTTTCATCCCCTACAGTGTTTTTCTTTAGATAATCATTTCGTTAAATAAACTTGAAGATTGCGCACGGGAAAACTGCTTGCTATTATTTTAATGTATGAATAATACCAAAAATAATAGGAATAGAATAATGAAAATTTTCAGTTAATGTACGGAGAAGCTGTCGTGAGATATTAGCGAGACTGTTACGGAGAACAACAATCCTTTCTATTTTTCTTAAAACCAAATTACATAACTGGAATTGCTTTAATATATAACCAGTTTACATAGTTTTTAAAGATGTTCAATTTCGTTCGTAAAATCGATCTAAGTGAAAAATCAAGTGATCATTATTAACATTCTTCTTAATTACTAAATTTTTTAATTTTTCCATATGTTTAAAAAAAAATAATACACAAATAACGTATGTTTTATTTGTTATCCATATACGTTTCCCTCTAGTGAGTACAACTGACCTGTACTCACTAGAGGGAAACGGATAGTCCGTTGTTAAGTTTGAACAGAAAATTGCTTCTTAAAAAGATATTTTACTAATAATGGAACTAGTTTTGGTTGGTTATGAAACTCCAAAACCATCCCGGCAAAAATCTCTAAAAAGGTATTTTTGCCTACATGTACGTACCCGCTGTTGTAGCAATCCTTTTAGAATTATTTTTCAGTGTATTTTATTTTTTTAAATGTATTAAAAAAAAAATCAGGATATTTTATCACTATGTTGTTCCTTTTAATGGTATTTGGAAAGTACGTACAAACCGATAAAGTCAGATGCTTTATTAAAAAGAAAAAAAGTAATTTTTCTTTATTTTTTAACAAATTTGAATGCTGATAATCTACGTGAAAAAAAAATCTAATCGTTCACATGACGATGTACTTATTAAAATTTTACCAAACTTTTTTTAAAGAAATCTAGCGTTTAAGCTTAGTAAAAATAATTACTCTATCGAGAAAAATTATAATTTTTGCTTTAAAAAAAGGTTTAATTTATTAATCGCTTTATACCATTTATTTTTAAGTTTCTCAAGGCGATATTTTCTACCTGAAGTTGGAAAGATATCGTTTAGTGTTGAATTATCAGAAATAAATCTTGGCGTTAACGGAACGAATGTTACGTGCATTTCAGTACATTTGGCGTACTAACGTGCTAATATATATTCAGTTACACGAAGATAAAGTAATACACTTCAATCTTAAATTTTTGTAATATGTACGGCATAGAATATATTCTCGATAACATCTATTCCCTTTCACCAGCGACTTGCGTCTTGTATCAAGTCGCTTACTACTAGAGACTGAGATAATCCCTAACTGCTTTGGGGGGCTAAAAATTTATTCTCCCCCATCACAAACAACACTGTTTATATTCTGTGTATTTTAAAAACTTTTTACCATGATACAGTGTAATATTATTTATGAAAACTAATGATTTTAGTCGGGATAGTAGAATGATATTATCATTCTTACCGAATTTATAAACTAAATTCCTTCTTATTACGCAGAGCTCTGTTAGTTTATGACCGAGCGTCCACTGGAATTATCAGATAGTAATACAATTGAGATACGACAGTGATACGACGTCATTTACGAATAGATTGATGGTTGGCATATGAGTCAGAGCCCACCGACTTGATACAACAGGCGAAAGACAAACGAGAGTTGTATCCCTGTCGTAAGTGTCGGACGTTCCATTTTCTGTCGTTTGTCTTTAGCGCTTTGTTTGTACGATTATTAAATTACTTATCGTTTCATTGTTATCGTCTTCGTTTCTTATAAATAACTTTCTATTCGTTCAGTTTATTAATAATTATTGTTAAATTATTATGTACTGCGTTGTATCAAAATGAAAGACGATCTCGAATTTAATTTTAATTATAATTTAAATAATAAATAATTTATTTTATTTAATCTTAATTATAATTTAATTATTCTCTTAATTAGTATTTTTAATAGGACGTCATCCTTGTTTATAGGCTTACACAAGCTCCGATTATAGCAAAAGAAATTTAAACATTGCTCACTTGTTTCCTTCAAATACGGATGCACCTGATAGCGCCATTTTCTGATATCAAAATCGTTTATATTCATCAAAGTTAAATGGGATAAAGCGAAATCACCAGAAGAAATAAAGGATTACAACGACTTTTTAAGTTTCAAAACAAGATAATGTATTAGTTTGATTGCTTTTAATATATGAAATTCGGATTATTGACGCGTTGTTCTTGCTGCAATCAGATCAGTTTTCATGTCGCTTTGGTAAGTCCTCTTGTTAATGCAATAATTGTCAGGTTGTGTTAAACGGAACACAAATTTTTGGAATTTTTGGAAACTATATTTTTATAAATTTTATTAATATATGTAAAAATATTAAAATTGAGTTTATTTAATCTGTTACAGCGTAAGAAAAATAACTGGATCACTTTGAATATTATCTGCCTTCAGAAGTGTAATATTTTTTATCCATAGAAATCGTACGACTTTTTTTTGTTTATACGTAGTTTTTATTTTAAATTTGTTTTATTTCAATTTGATTATTTGAAGTATTATGTATGTGACATATCGAAAGGCAATTTTATAGTAGTATACATATGTATTATTGTATAGTAAATATTTGAGACGTTTTCTGGGCGGGACTGGGAGGAGAAAAACTATACCGTGCATTGTACAATTTGTTTTTTTTGTTTTTTTTTTTTTTAAATGAACAGTATTATGGAAATCTAAAAAGTTATTTAAGAATATGCAAACGTACATGAAGTAAAACTAAATAAAAAATTTCTGTTCATGTATTCCAAAGATTATAAATAATAAAAAAAATCCATTACTATTAACACGAGGGTCGGAACGTTTTTTGACGGATATTCACAAATAATAAAATTATAATAATATTTAGATTAACGTACTTAGGAAATTTTAAACATTGGATAATGTGCATTTCGATTGTTAGATAGTCATCAATAGATACAGTTGGCAAAGGTAAAACAAAACCGTAAAGTAAATAACAGGAATAGAAAAAAGAGAATTCATAAGATATGTAGTAGGTAATGAATAAGAACCAATAATAGAGGATTCTACAAAGGAAAAATACTCTTTTTATAGTGTTTTGTGAGTATTGGTTATTTATTTATTTTCTTTTTATATTATTCTTTTTTTAATTTTTATCTTTTACTAATTCCGCTTTTGATTTCTACCTTTTTTCGTCCCTCCTTTATAATTTTATTCCCTAAATAACAGAATTCCGTAATTTGTAGTGTACGTTTTGATTTATAAAAAGGGTAAAATTTTTATGCGGGTGTAATTTTTGTTATAGTAATACGTTTAGCGAGCCTACATTATTATTTTTTTAATAGTTTTTGTGTCAAGTAGTTAACAATTTGATTATTAAACAAGTAATACATTAAATGTATCAAAATAATAGTATAACTTTTTCATGAGAAAATGTTTTTGAAAAAAATAATAGGCGAAATTTAAAAATTTTTAGATTAAAATTGTAAAAAAAATAAATGAAGTAAAAATGTATAAAACAACGATACAAAAAGAACATTACTATTAACACCCGATTTACTGTTAAATCGGGTGATGCGCCCGATTTAAGTCATCGTTGGTAGTCATAATTAACAATGAAATGAATCTTAACTGCAGATACCAAATTGGAGGAAGGATCAATAAATACAGCGATAGGTTATTAATGTATAAAGGAATGGTATATTTTGCTAGGAACAAAAAACCGACAAGAATTTATTAGAATTTAACAATTCTTTATTCTTCGATGTTAACCGATCATCATTATTATAGCGATAATATATCATTTTGTCGCCGTTCTAGTAAGATGATGTAGGGCCGAAACGATGGAAGGAATCAGAAAAGAATGGTTTATGAGTTTAACAATCTGTTACGGTAAACTTTATTACAATTTTTTTTTTTTTTTTTTTTAAGATAAAATTGAGGGAGAATTGTTAAGCAAGAAAAGTTTGATGAAAGGGTTTAATTGTGTTTTTAATTTTAGGAGTTGTCTTTCATCAGAACGTGAACCGGCAGTTTAATCGTGTCGGCCTGTCGTACAAGAGGTGTATTGTATGTAGAGGGCAAAACAAACAAGACGCGCTGACAAAACAAGTGATTGGCAAGTGTTGCACGCAGAAGGCGACAAAAACTTTCAGATGAGAAGCCATCAGTTCAACTTGTGTCCCCTCCTAATGACCGAAGTTATCGAGTACCCCTCTCCTATCTGCGCTTGCTTACAGAGTGTGGTGGTCACCGCTTCTTGTTAATACCAAAGTCATTTGTAGTTGCACTTTAATGGATTCAGTGTGCCGTGTCAACTTGCTAACACCCCCTCCTGCTCTCATGCTCGCGTAACCCCTGCCCCTCTTTCGGAATAGCTTACTTACGGTTATATTACTGCTTTTCTTTTAGCGATAAATCCACGCGTGTCCTAATATGCCGGTTTTAACCTGATTAATATACTTTTATGAGGAAAACACCCTTCCCGTTTTTTCCTTCTTAATCGTTTTTAACGGGAGCGCTCCCTAAACATTTGAATTCTAAAAAGAAATACTGATTTTCGTTTTTGTGAGCGATTAAAAGTCGGGTTTGTTCGCTAGACATATAGAT
>JAAAKQ030164078.1:0-12649 GCA_010016005.3 Zanna intricata | reverse complement strand
CGTCAGACAAATGAGGCATCCAGAAGACACCCAACGAGCCTGACCCGACCACGATCGCAGAGAGCGGCCGTCCCCCAGGTGTAAGTATTATAAAAATACAGATAGTTGTACTTTGGTCGACATTAAAATTGAATTTAAAGACGATAAAATTAATTTGGGGAAATCCGTTTATTCAGCCACGCCGGACGTTTTAGAATATTTAATTTTAAAAAATCCAGACTTGAAAAAGGTTCACACAGCAGATATGAAGGCTTATAAAGAAATGTTGAAATATACTGGTGCTCATTTGACGGAGCGAAAAGATACACCTATAGTCAAGACGAATAAATCATTTAAATATAACGAAGTGATTAGAAAATTGTTTCCCGCAAAAAAACCCATTTACCCAATATCACCATATAAAACACCATCCACGTCTTTTAGTGGTTCTGGGTTGTTGCACGCATAATTCAATTATAATCCAGTCTATTTATATTGGACGATCCAAACGAGTTGACTGATAGATTGTATACATTTGTGGGTGAATATGACGCTGGAAACAAGACCGTTTCAAATGAAATCATATCCGTAATTAATGAATTGAAAAATGTTGAATTTGAATAGGTTTTTAAATGTTTATTTTTTACATAGAGAAATGTCGCGAATAAAATTAGGTAAAGGCCGTAGAGAACGAGGTTTTCACGCACAGCAGATGGAAATTTTGACGTAAAACAACATAGACTGTGTAATTTATCCGATCCTATCGATGACAAGGATGCGATGACTTTTAAACGATGTAAACTTATGTTTGAGGAATACACAAACAGTCTTGGTGAAAAGTTTGTGGGTTTAGAACGATTAAATCATGCGATTGAGAATCTAGAATTGAAATTTGCACGTGAAACTGACGAATTTATTAAAGATTCCCTCAAACCGCTTAAAGAAAAACTTCCCAAGTATATAGAGGACGAATTAAACGGTCGCATTACAGAAGAGCCATCGCGAAGCAGATTAAATCCATTGTAGGAAATGAAATGAGTAAATTGAAACGATAACATCAATAGTTTATTTAAATTGAAATTAAATTGTTTTATATATAGACATGAAGAAAAAAGAAAAGACCAAGACCAAGAAAATAGGTCGTGGTATTACTGGTTCTGAGGTGAATAAAGCTGTAGATTTATTACCAGTTGAAGCGTATTTACCAGATTACAATTATTGCGGTCCTGGTACTAAATCGGATAAAAGATTGAAACGTGGAGAACAAAGGCGTTAATAAGTTGGATGGTGCGTGTAAAATGTAGTTTGACCGAAAGAGCGGCTGCATATGCTGTAACAGATGCGATTAAATTAAAATCTAAATTCGGGGGCCGATTTAAATTAAAGAAAAGCGGCGGTAGTGTAAAAAAAAATAATAATAGATTCAATACCGAGGCGCGGTTTATATGACGACGAATTGATCGAGTACGCGAGAAAGTTGAAAATTCCACATTTCAGAGGTGTTTTTATGTTGGACGCTTTACCAAAAAAGATTCGAAAAAATGAATGTGCTATTATCAATATGGACAGTTCAACGGGTCGTGGTACACATTGGGGTTTGCTTTAGAAAAGTCGATAAAAATGTGGACTATTTTGATGGAATAGGAAACGTACACCCACCGCCAGAATTGATTAATTATTTTGGAAAATCCAATGTAACGTACAATTACAACAGATATCAAGCCGATGATGATGTAATTTGCGGTCGATTGTGTTTAGAGTTTTTGTCCGAATAAATTATACATTTTTAATTTTAATTTTTCTTATTTTAGATAATGTCGTATTTGTTGTTGATCAACGGAAATGATTCGTTGATTAAAAAACATTTTTTTCTTCGATAGACCTTTCAAAGGGGCAATATGGAACGCCCATAAACTTTATAATCATCTCTCCTCTTTGCTTAGCATAAAAATGAATATCGCGTCGAAAAGAGTGAGTTGACCAATCAACCCCTGGCGCATTAACATCACCAATCACAACATTGTAACAGTGGCAATCAATAAGGCATAGGAGTGACGCAGATATTTCTCCATAACAGCACCTGACTGAGAAGGTGGAAAATAATGACATGAGATTAACAGATTTTTCTTGCCACCTTGAGGGATCTCCAGCCAAACCACTTTGAATTAAGCTCCAGATCTACTCTTCCTACACAGTGGATGTTCTTCTGTACTGCTATTAAACTGGCACCACCGCGGGAAACTGTATTCTTGTTATAATCTCTGAAAATGTTATAATTGCTGGGAAAAAAGTGATTATAATCATCTCTCCTCTTTGCTTAGCATAAAAATGAATATTGCGTCAAAAAGAGTGAGTTGACCAATCAACCCCTAGCTGATAGCCAGGGGTTAATAATAATAATCTGTAATAATAATAAAAATAAAAACAATAATAAAAATAATAATTATCTATGTAATAATACACAGAACTTAAATGTAATTTTAAAAGAATATGAAGAAACCATTTCAATTCTGAATTTAAGTTAATTGTGTAAATACTGAAATATAGAAAAAGTCTTGAAGCACTAATGTTTTACTTCATTAATTAAATATAATGGTTAAATTAACATAGTAATGAAATTTAAGAATTATCCAGCAGCAGTATTTAAGGCACTGCCAGTATTTAAGGTAACTGGCAAAGAATATACAGTATATTTGTAGCTGGTAGAAACAAATAACATTGTGCAAGAATTTCAAAGAAAATATATAAAATATACTTAAAATTATGCTGAAATGTTCCCTTGCTGAATTGGAATGTATGTTATGCGTTATCTTACAGTAAGTCCTGTCTTGGTAATAAGTCCTGATTTTGAAGGCTTATCATATACCAAGAAAAAATTCTCACTTGACAATTTGCATCAAAGAATAATAGCAGCCTTGAAAGCGATTCCTACAGGCATGCTTGCCACAACGTGAAATAAGGTCAGTTATTGGTTTGTTTACAGGACTAAACAGAGCTAATTTTAAAAATATTTAGATTTCATATTTCACATAATTATAAATAAGAGATGAAGTAAATTAAATTTAAAATTGCATAATTCTTTTTCAGATATACAGTATATATAATACATGTTATATGTCTATATGTTTCATAAGATGATTCATCTCTTTGCAAAAATGAAAATCTAACCCTGGGTTTAGTGATTTAGCCATATAATTGTGTTATCAGGAAGAAACTTGAAGCAGCAGCAGCTCTAAAAAAGATTGAGAAAAGGAGATAAATAAAAATGAGGTATTCCTGTGGACCTTTTATAAAACTCCAAACAAAGATAGGCCAGCAAAACTACCTACCTAAAGCTGTGTAGATTGTTCTAAATGCAAGATCTCATACAATCTTAAGTTTTTAGAAAAGTGGTCAGACTAAATGTGGAAGTAATAGTGGTATTTGGGAAGCTACAATAAACAAAAAGATTTTATACTAAGAATATTTTCTGTAACTCAGTTAAACAACACACAAAGTGAAAATGCTAAATTTAATTCAAATGTTAGGATTCATTTTATTAAAAAAATTAGTTTTAAAATAAGAAACCGAACCATAAATTGAGCGTGATAAAAAGGTCAACTGGTTAGAGATTAATGCATTAAGTTCACAGAAAAAAATCTCTTGGTACATTTTTTTATAAGAATAAGCACACATAGTTATACAATAATATTGTCAGTTTATAATGTCACTAAATGACATTAAAAACAGTTGCATCAGTTGATGCTTCCTTCCTTAGGTCATCAGAAATTAACTAAGATAAAGGATCTTTGTCGCTTACGTGAAACTGAATACTAAAAGAGTACCATGGTTGATGTTCTAATCCACAAACTGTAGCAAAAAAAGGATGGCAGTAATATTCAATCAGAACCACATTTGTCAGAAAAAAGTGAAGTAGAAAGTTTTGGTTCAATTTATTTCCAGCTGCTTTAATGAAATAATGTTAATTGTTTCAGACTTATTAGCAGCAGTTTATTGATTAGGTTAAATTACTAGGTTATTAGGGTTAAACAAATTTTCAGAAAATATGTCATATGTAATACATATGTGTATCTAAAATTCCAGATATTACATTTTGGTTTATTTGGAACAATTTGACGGCTACAGTCCCAATTTCTTGAATGAAAACCGATGTGGTTTCCAATAAGACAGAATTTTAGAATCAACTATTCCAGAGTAAACCTAAGTTTTTATATTAAAATATTTCTTAAGTTGACTTGTCCTGAATTTTTAAAGTTGCTGAATGTACCTACAGTGAGGCCATTAAATCAAAACTCTTTTTCACCATTTTCTTTCTATATAATAAATATCCAGAATTGGAATTTAATGCGCACTTGGGCAGAGAAGAAAAAAGATTGTGTAATTGGCTGATGTCAATGACATCATGCAGCTGTACATGTAAAATATTAGGCATAGACTATCAACTATAAACATGTTTTCTAGGCTGAATGTGTTCAGTGATTAGGCAATTTATTCCTAAACTTAGCATTAAGGAAGAGAATAGTGAAATGTTTTGTTTGGAGTGTTATGCTCTATGGAGCTGAAACATGGATGATGAGAAAGGCTGAAAGAAAATGAATTGAAGTTTTTGAGATGTGTGTGTGTGCGTGCGTGTGCATGCATGCATGTGTGTGCGTGTGCATGCATGCATGTGTGTGTGCGTGCACGCACACACGTGTGTGTATGTGTTTATGTGCATGCGTGTATGGTGCAGAATGATAAATGTCAGATGGCAACACCATGTAACAAATGAACTATTAAGGAGAAGCTATGAGAACAGAAAAATTGTGAATGTGACTGAATGTAGGAAAAGGGGTTGGTTAGGACATTATGTAAGAAGGTGTTTATTAGTGGATTCAATAGAAGGCTTAGTGAATGGAAGGAAAGGAAGAGGAAGGAAAATATTTCAAATGATGGATGGGATTGTGAAAAAGGAAAAATATGCAGAAACAAAGAGGTTAGCAAAGTATAGAACAAAATGGAGAGCAGCAGCTCTGTCAGGACCTGCCCTAATGGTAGAACACTATGAATGAATAGCATAAATTCAGTTTTAATGTTTCAAATAATTTTTGAAGTTAATAGATAAACTATTTTAGATATTTTACAGATTTCTTAGCATAAAACTAGATCTTATAATTTCTTTGGTAATCTATGCACTTTTTGTCTTATATTTTAACTGCGGAAATAGATTTTTTATTAAATTATTCAAGGGCAAGCTAGAAAGAAAACTTAATGAGAAACATTAAGGAAGTTATTAATTTTTTTCAAAGCCAATTCTGTTATTGTTTTCCCAGTTTTTTTTGCCAATAAGGTTCTCAGATTTCCAATTGAATCTTTATTGATTACACTTTTAAAAGAATAAAAGGGTCTAAAGTACATGTTAAGAAGTTTTGTGCTCATTTGATAAGCTTGAATATCTTTTCTTCCATTCTTCTACTATTAATTAGATATACTTTATCAAGTATTGGGCATATGCTCAATAGAACAAGCATTCTCGATAGAACCTTGTCAATGAAGCATTCCCGGCATGAATGCACAGCAACAGGACATTGGCAGTCATTACTCCCGAGTCTGCTTTATTAGTTTGCAGGATGAGATCATGTAGTATGCACATTTTCAGCTTAGAAATACAATTTTATAACCTTGTGACATTACTCATCAGCAATATTCAATAAAATTAAATAAGTCTGCTAAACTTTTGTTGGAAGCTTGGTAAATCAGCTACAAAGACATTCAGAATGCTTTGTGGGGCTTAAACATTTGTTAGTTACATGTTTTTGAATGACCTGCTCATTTCAAAGCCAGTGCAATGTCATTTGAAAAAAATGATTCAGGGTAACCTTTCTCAATCAAAACACTAAAAAGTAAAGAGAAATTAAGGAATTCATCCATCAGAAGTATTGCTATACAATCCAAAAATTGTGCGACATAGTTGAAATGAAAATTTAAATATGTATTGTGTTGTTGCAAAGTCGTCACTAGATAAAAACAGCAACATATTGTCATCTGTAGTGTGTTTCATGATATTACCTAATAACAATACTAGTTTTGCCTTGGACTATAGTCTGGAGACGAAATAGGAATAATCTTAGTGAAAGAGTACATTCATCGAGACCAAGAAGACATGGTATGTCTTCAGCAAAAAAATTATATCATCCAGAATTTTTTTAGTGTGTCAATGAATTCTGACTTTTCTCTAGTGTTTTGACATTCAGAGGTAAAGACAGATTTGTGAAAAGAACAAAATTGACTGTTGCAACGTGCCGTTGTATGTCTTCAGAATGATACTGTGTTTAACAAACAGTATGGTCATTACACATTGAATTTAATCCTCTGTGACTTTGCTTTGTCTCCTAAACTAAATTTGAAGTTTGAAAGATCCCCAATTCTAATACTTCAGAAAACTTAAAAAAAAAAAATTACAGTCAATGCCGAACCTACAGGAATGGAAGATTCTATTGAGGGATGGAAGATAGAATGGAATCAATATATGCATTCGCAAGGAACTATTTTAAAAGGGATGTTGGGCATTTATAAAAAATGAGGCTAATTAATTTATTTTAGGCTTAGTCCAGAAACTTTCCAATACTATTGTATATATGTCCATTGGTCTAAAATCTTATTGTGTTGTATATTTTTAACTTAGTTTTGTGGTATGATATTTGAGGTACTTTTTAATATTTTATTAGATTGAGTACTTTTTTATTAATGAATTTTTGTTTAACAAGTAATAATTTTATCAATGTCTATTAACAGTGTAGAGGGTTGAGGCATGAGATACACATTGCCTTTAAATCACTGGTAGCACGAATCATCATATTTCTGATTAATCAAGACTTGTCATTTGTACTGTGTTACTGTTGGCAAAGACAGTAACACAGGATTGATATGGTCAATCACAGGAAACAGTCTTCCAATACTGGAATGAAAGAAGAATACATGGAAATAGTAATTTGCAGGAAGATTTTAATACAAAAAAGTTTAACTTATCTATTAGATGTAAGTTCATCAAAAAGAATTCAACACATAAAAATAATGACAAACTAGTATGGTTTCATATTTTTAACACAAATATATATACTAGAAGCTGTGAAAGTAGCAAAGTAATTTAACAATAAACATTCGAATGCTGGTTGAAAGCTGTCAACAGAGTGTTTTAAAAGAAATCCTTTAGAAAGTTTAATTTATGTACATAATTTGACTTTCTGATCCACATGATAAGAAAATGCATAAGTGATTAAAATATCTAAGACTGGAGTGAATTTCACAAGTAGAAAATCAAAATGTACTAATGCTGAATAAAAGAAACATAATACTTGCTATTAGTTTTTGCAAACATACTCCAGATGAAGTAACAAAATTCTATAATGCACAGGTCAAGTAATGAAGCCCTAGAGGTTTAATTTACTGCAATCTGTAAATGTTTTTACTGATGTTATTCAAGGCCACTTTGAAGGATAATTTTATTCAGTGAATAGCAAAGCGAAGTACTTATGAACATCCTGAAATAGAAAAGGTCAGATGTTGAAATAATTTATGAGTTTGAATATATTTGTATTTTTATTACTTTATTTGTTCTTTGTAATAATTTTTGAGTTCATACTGTACAGGTAAAAATTATGTAAAAACATCTCATTGAAAATAAAATTATTTGTTAATTCATATTTTCATTTTTTTATAGAAATTTTACAAAAAAAACTGTTTATCTAAAAAAATCCTTTTCTTCAAAATTGTTTGAAGCATACTGCTATGTAATTTTGTCACATTAAATAAATGTTTGCATTTTCTATAAGATTTCTATGAGTTCAGAAGAAATTGTATTTTATTTTTTCTAATATGAGAAGAGTGATGTAGATGATTGTAGTGGAATAGAAACAAGTTTTTGAAATAAATAATTTGATTGCAAAAATTTTTTATTCTATATAATTAATGTACATGTATTAAGAATAAATGTAAATTTAGTGATGTATATTAGGATGTGTATTATAGTAATGTAAAATTTTCTATCCATTAATGTGTATGTGTATCTTATATCTGATATGTTGTTCTTTTATCAATGAAATATTTGTATAGTTTTGTTATCAGTTAAATTTTGTGTATAATGTTTGCACGGACAGCACTTAGGATTAAATTAACTAGAATAATTAATTTTATTATTCACTGTTTGAATCACTTAGTATCTTTTAAAATGATAATTTCCAGTTATGTTATTGTACTTAGTACATTAATTAGTGGTTTTTCATGTAGTTCTGAAGGAGATCAATCCATTCCATCTTCTATGCCATCATTAGAATCAATTCAAAGGGAATACAGAAAACATTTAAGGTTTTTGAATAATGGAACAAGAATATTGGTGCTTATGTGTAGAAGTGTTGAGGATATTGAGCTTGCCACTGTTCTAACTATTCTGAGGAAATCAGAGGTAAGATACGCAAGGTATGAATTTATATATATATATATATATATATGTATTTAAAATTTTTAACAGAAAAAACTAAAATGAATCCATTTGGAATTAAGTGATTCTTCTTTACCAGGATGTTTTAGAAGGTGCTATCCTGATATTCAAAAATACATTAAAGATATAATGCTTACTATTAAAGCCATACTTAATAACAATTATATCAGTAATAAATAAATAATATTATTTCAAAAGTTTTATATTGATAAAAAAAAAAAAAAAAAGATGATGCAATGGTAGATTAATTAGGTGCACTACAAAATGGGATCACATTAATCCTTATTAATTTAGATTATTAAGATACAACAAATGAAGGTCTGAACAAGAAATACAATAATATCTGCCCTATTTTATAAATAAGTTTTTTCACAGTTTATTTATTATTAACCTTATATTGTTATCTACATCTTTTCTTTTCTGTGCTGAACATACTATGTTAAAATATTTATTACATTTTGAATTATTTGCTTATTATCTTTCCAAACAGTTTTTCATTATTACACTATCCTGTTTTGTGTTATTTACAAATAAGTATCTTCTTATCGACCTTTTCTATATGAAAGCTACCTACTAAACTTATTATTTTCTTACTTTATTCACTTTGACCATTCTTACAGATTTTATATTTTGAAAAACAAAATGTTTCTTCCTCCCCTATAATAAGTTCTTGTGTCTTGATATTTAATTTGTCATTAAATCCCTTTCATGTCATGTTCTATTACTTTTGTCTGATTCTTTCTTATTTTAAAGTTTTTATTTATTTGTTTTATTTTTTTAATTTTATTAGCACTATATCTGCAGTGTTAAATAATTATTACGATTCATTTTTAGTTCTCAAAAACTAAAGGGGATCATTTGGCAGCAAATCTTA
The DNA here is from genome assembly GCA_010016005.3 of Zanna intricata. Lineage (NCBI taxonomy): Eukaryota > Metazoa > Arthropoda > Insecta > Hemiptera > Fulgoridae > Zanna > Zanna intricata. The sequence goes on along the minus strand of JAAAKQ030164078.1, from coordinate 3,320 downwards.
AAAATATTATTTTCTTTCATTAAATTATTATATTATTTTCAAATTACTCTTTCAGTTCCTTTATTGCTTCCATACATGTTTTGAAAGGAATGGGTAGTAGACAGAACACCCTTGTGTCAGTCCTGAGCTAGAACTGGTCTTTCTTTTTATTCTCTACAGTCATTTTAGTTTGATTTTTTAAAGTTTTTTCCAACATTTTATATCATTCCACATAATCAAAGGGTTTTGGAAATCTAAAAATGCCATGTAATTGCCTTTACTCAGTATACTAGTTTATAATAATGATGTTTTTTTTGGAGAGAGATGGAAGTGCATTTACACATTGAGTACCAGGCTCCCACTGAGGTATTATCCAACCGCCATTAGCAGACTACGGATTAAAAACCATCCCCCTTTCTACCAGGACTCAACCTGGACCGTTTTACACATTACTTCAGACCGAGCTTTACTATCCTAGCCTGAGAAGGCCGCTACTAATTTTTTTCCGAATATCCATGTCACTCTTCTTGGTCATGAGAAAACTGCCAATGAATCGAGTCACAGTCTCCCAGCTGCTCATCGCAGCTACGTTGTGAGTTTTAGAGCTCAGTGCTCTGAGATCCGCCTCTTAGTATCCCTTCATCTGCCGCCCACCAAGCACATTAGAAAAAGGTGTGCCAGGCGTCGTCTCGTACACCGTGCAACAGAGGCAATCTGGAGACGGTGCTTTCCCTCTGGCACGGAGATAAGAGCGTAAGTATCGCTGATTCGTTTAAAACTGGATCATGGAGTAATTTATCTTTCCGTGCCGCCGCTATATTGACGGTCTGACCAAATAAATAAGCCTTGCGGTCCTTCATCCTCTGGTCTCGTAGTTCCAGGTCTCTAGCCTTGCGAGAAACGAGCGAGTCTATTTCGCCTGCCAGTCGTCTCATGTAGGCTGCCTGGCGCTCCCTTAAGAGCAATAGGTATGACGCCGATGACCACCAGTACGGAAGGATCGTTATGCCGAAGCAACTCGTAAGACCGCGGTGCGTTGTACCTGCACGAGCCGTTTCCAGTTCGACGAAACATATTCATAACGAAACATATCCATGCAACACTGCGAAGAAGTAACTAAGTGCATCTTACACGAAGATTGTGAAAACGGACTATCAGAGTATAACTACAAAAGCTGCTACAGTAAAAAATTTAGTTGGTGGTCTATAGTCCCATGACTATAGACCACCATCCTTGAAGAATTATTATATTAGAAGGACTATGGTCCTTTTGAAGAATTATGTTCTAAATGTATATGGTCATGGTCCTATTGAAGAATTACAATCCTTTTGAAGAATTATGTTCTAAATGTCTATGGTTATGGTCCTTTTGAGATTTATGCTCTAAATGTTTATGGTCATGGTGTTTTAATAGTTTGTTATATCTATTTTGATTTTATACGCGGTAATCCGAAAATATTAGTCTCTTATTTTCCTATTCCTGCTGTCCTGCCGCAGTCGTCTACTGTTACGGCGGCGCACATGATTATCGGATACGCTACATCCCAATAGTAGTTGCTTGTGTTCGGTAATGACGTCATTGGGTATTTTTTTGATGACATCATCAGGTTTTTCCCCACCAATTTCCTCCCTCCATTTCCTTTTTACCCCGCCAATTTTTTTTTTTAATGACGATATAGGGCATGGCCGGGGTCAAGGTCACGGACAGCCACGTGACCAAGGTCAAGGCCACGCCCCCGGGTCAAGGTCGGGGTCAAAGGTCAATGATGTGCTGGAATTCCCCTTTTTACACTATTATGGAATGCACCGTGGACCAGTAGTCGTCGTCTGCTGTGACACCGACATCGCCATTCATGGCGGTGGTCTGGTACACCTACATTCGCCATGAGCCGGCTGACAGTTGTTATGGCTCTCGCAGCTTTATCGGCGGTTTTCCTCGTCAAGGAGGAACGGACTCACACATTTCTTGCATGGCAAGTGAACTGGAACCACGAGACTAGAGGACGATGGACCGCAAGGCTTACCCCTCAGGTCAGACGTGGATGAAGCGGCGGCTTGGAGAGGTGGAATACTATGTGACCCAGTTTTATACTGGTCACGGGTACTTCCGCGCATATTTTCATGTCATAGGGAAAACGCCATCCCCCAAATGCCACGGTGTACGGGATGACACCTTTTTCAAATGTGCTCGGTGGGCGGCAGATCGAGGGACACTAGAAGCGGATCTCGGAGCACTGAGCCCCCAAAACGTGCTTGCGATGATGCTCCGTAACCTGAGCAGCTGGGAGAGCGTGGTTGGTTCGATTCGTTAGCAGCATTCTCAGGGCAAAAAAGGATGACTTAGACAGTCCTTGAAATTAGGTAGCGGGCTTCTCAGACTAGTATAGGAGGACTCGGTCTGAAGTAATGTGATAAACGGTTCGGGGTCAAGTTTTGGTAGAAGGGGGGGAAACTCCCTACCAAAGTCCCCCTTTTTTTTAGTTTATAAATCAATATATTTAAATTTAAAAAAAAAAAAAAAAAAATGTGCATATGATGTCGGATTCGAACCGATGTGCCTTTCCTTTGTAAGATTCAAATATTTCATTAATTAAAATTATATTTGGCTATAGCTCTGGAACCAATGAAAATAAGTACACTTATTAAGTAGCTCTCAGGACTTATTACTGCTGTTAATATGAAGTCCAAAATTGAAATTTTGTTTGGAATTTTGGCTTTTTTGGGCACTTTTGGTTCAATCGATTGCAATCAAATGAGGAGGTGCACAACTAGATGTTACAACAGTCATAAATCCAAAACATCAACATTCTACGGCTAATCGGTTTAGAGTTATGCGAGATTGTATGTGGTACGTACGTACAGACGTCATGCCGAAACTCAGTCAAAATGGATATTTCCGTTGAAATCTGAAAACAAAAATTTTTCGCGATCACAATACTACCTTAAATTCGTAAAATGAAATAAAAATGAGAGCTCATACATCAAACAAACAAGCCCACGCATCATCCTTATTTATGGGAAAGTTACAGAGCTGCTGTTTATAAAATACAAAAGTTTAGTTTTAACAGTTACTTGTATGGTAATGTGGTAATGGTACTTCTTTGTACTTAACCAAAAAATCTTGGACTTTAGTTTTTAAATCTATCCTACTTGTCTAATTTTTATTGATACATCAAATAAAATGGTTATTATAATTTTTTATTGTACTACAGTTATTTTAAAAGGTTTACAACTAAAGACTCATTGGGTATTGGTATTGGTTTGGTGGCATTTCTCCCGCCACCACCCCATTCGGTCGCCCTAGAGCATAAGACCGAATGTCTGTGCCACGAAGGGCTACTT
>JAAAKQ030164056.1:0-12649 GCA_010016005.3 Zanna intricata | reverse complement strand
TGTGTGTGGAAATGGGGGAATTTTTTCAAGAAAAAAAACATACATCCATAACTCGTAAAAGAAGTAATAACTTCTGTTGGTCAGTCCTGCGACTGCCACATGTTGCTTTTTTTTTTAGTATTCAGTTTATTTTTGAAATTAGCATTCAAAAAGTTAAATACTTCAGGTATTATATATTTGTACAGTCAACAAAATTAATTTGCAATGGCTTAATTTGACACTTTTCTTATTATTGGTTTTTTAGGCTTGTTTACAACTATTTTCAATTTAATGTGGCTATTTGACATTTAGAATAAAACAATGATAATAAAATGGTATAGAAAGAAAAGTAACAAATAATTAAACATTAAATTAGGAAAACTTGACCAAAAGTTAAAAATTTTCTGTTTAGGTAATAAAATGTAAAAAATGAACAATGTAAACTGAAGAATGTGGATTGGCGCAGACTAGAAATTTATAAAATTATCTTGTTCTTATGAATGCAATGGACAATAATAGTAAAGGCAGAAAGGAAAGGACTAGAGACCTTTGAAATGTTTTACAGGAAAATGTTGAAAATTAGATGGGTAAAAATAGTTTGAAATGAATAGGTCAGTCGAATCGAAGAAGGAGACATTTGTGACAAAAACTTCTAAAGATAGATTAGTTAATGGTTCATGTATTAGAATGTCCAGTTTTAATTAGTTTGGTTATAGAGGGATGTCTAGAAGAAGACAAAGATTAGAAATTATAAATAGATGACTGAGAACAGCTAATGTAGTAGTTAGCTAAGGTTATTAAGGGTATTAAATTCTGATAATTGTATATAATGTAATATCCTTATGTAAAATTTTTTATTAGTTAAAACATAAACTTTTTTGGTTATGAAAAATATAGCTAAATGTATTGTTCATGTTTTAGTTAATTTGACTATAAAACTTATTTTTTTAAATTAAAAAAATAAATTTAAGGGAAGGTATTAGAATTTTTTGGCAATCTAGCAATTTAAGTTCAGTTTTTATCAAGTTCTGGTGTGTTTTATTTTCTTATTGTAGTAGATACACTTTTGATTCATTTTAGAGAGTTTTATTTGAAGTGTTTAAAAAACATGTGAATAATTTTTTTTTTTCAAATAACTCTTTAAGAGGATTCAATAAAAAAAAAACTTTGGTTATGCTATATTTCTTTTACCATTTGAGAGTGCCATTCCTTCTGTTCTTGTGTCCGCTTTCTTCCATGGTTGATTTTTTCCTTTCCTGAAAACCTGGTTTCTGAATTACATATCTAAAAAGTGTCCTGTCATTTATTGTGTCTGTATTGATTCTAATGTTTTTCTAGTCTTTTTCTATTTCCTGAAACCAATAAATTGTTATATGTTTTATGTGTTTCAGGACGTATTCAACTATTTGTTTTGTCATCCAGCATCACCCGATTCGTTTGAGATTGCAATGAACTTTCCCAAAAGAATATTAAAGTGTGAGGGTGATCATGGCTTTCAGACACTATCTGAAGTAGGATTAAAAAAGAAAGAAGTTCTTTTCATTTATGATCTTGAAGCTTAGTTCATCATTTAATAACGGTTGAAACTTAGTATGCACTCAAAATAAGAGCAAAATATTTGGCCTATTGGAAATTGTTACTTTTATAATATCGAAATAATTGATTTTTTTATGCAAAGTCTTTTTATTTTTTATTACTAGAATTATATTTTGTTTCCACTTACGCCCATTTGAATAATTTATTTTCAATTGCAAGTGTTTTGTTTTAAGAACTGTGAATTCATATCACCTGTTATGCAGTTTAAAAATAAAGAAAATTTATGTGAAACACCTTTAAGCAACAAAGACTATCATCAGTCCATTTTCTGTGTTAATGTTGTTTATTTGTTTGGTGCAAAAATATATTAGAAAAAATATTGCATTTAAAACTGAAATTATCTTTTGCTCAACGTAGTTTTGAATGCACTAGCTCCTAAAATTGTTAAATTTGTTGCAGCAAACAGATCATTTTGTTTACATTTTCATTTTTCACTAGTTAAGTTTAAATAAGAAACGAATCTATACTATTATTTAATGAATAAATTTTAATACTAACTGTTTATGCACAAGTCATGATAGCTTAAAGTGCATTTATGTGTAATGTTGTTTTAATAAAGCATTAATACTTTGAATTTTATGTTTGATTATACAATAGTTTTAGTAGTATTAAGCGGGTAGGTTGTTCAACTTTAATTTTTTACTTCATTATTGGTTTAGATCTATAATTTTCATTGTTGTAAGTTATAAAATGATACATGTGAGGATATTTTCACAGATAATTATGTGTGTTGCAATAGAATTAATCATTTTCTAAAAAAAAAAAAAAAAAAGGTAGTAAACTAAATAATTAATTTCATGCAAAATTGGAATCTCCAGTTTTGTTTTCAGGTTTTTTTATTTATTGTCCTCAGTTTTCATAGTTTTTATAAAATAGGTTATTATTAACTTCAGTTCAGTTTTCTCTTTTTATTTTATTAGATATTAATATGTTAATTTGTAACATAAAAAAAATTGCTCCTTCACCTGGTTAGCAATGATAATTTTTTTTTCTTTTTTTACTAAATAATATAATTATATTAAAATGTTATTTGATTTTATGTAACTGTATTATGTTAAATTCACTAGAAAACATAATTTATTTGTATGTTTGCTGCCATCTTTCTAGACGTTCCAGAGCAATAGGTATTGACCCCAGTGCCATATATATCTCTGTTAAGTTTGTATATCCCAACTCTTGGATACTCATATTTATTTTGTTAAAAGTATTGTTTGATTATTTTGTCTTGTAAAGTGAATTCTACTTTTGTTTCACTTTTGTTCATTTTTAGATTATATTGTAAGTGTTTAGAAGCATTTTAGTCATTGTATATCCACTTATATGCATATCTATATATAAGCTTCACAATATTTTATTAAGATATCTTCTATGGTCACTAGACAATAAATGCCAGCAACATGCAGTCACTTTAATGGAAATTGTACCCGGTATTGTTTAACATCATTGTTTTATGAGAACTACTTTATTAAAAATGGCAATTAATATTTTGCATCCTCTTATTTTCCAGAATGCTGCATCATTTAAGGGTTACAGTCTACCGTCTTGTCCTATAATCATGATTTTCATTTCCGCACTCTTTTTCATGATTGTAAATTTAGCAGAACAATGCAGAAACAGAACGTAATATTCTGTTTACAAGTTTCTCATGCAAAAATGTTTAGCTCCCACTTCTAGTACGCCTCACTGTACCATTCGTAAATTGTAATAGTTTTATCTCTGTAGCTTATAAATTTGTGTGATGGTACAGTTTTGATAATTAATGTAAAAGATATTGCAGATTTTTTTTCATATTTAACTAGTTCTTAACTTCACCTTTTCTTATGTTAACTTACTATTTGTTGTATATGTGATAAAAACAGTAATTCCGGGTATCCTTTTTTAATTAAACAGGCCTAAATGTTTAAAGAAACAAGAAAAATAATAAAAAAAAAGAAATATTGACTGTAAGAAATTTAATTTATATAAATATATGAATAGTATCAAAAAGGTGGCACATGGGGAACATATTTGCTCAAATTAATGGCAGTTTGTTTGTTTTTAATGTTTTATTGATTTTTTCTAAATTCATACAATTCAGGTATCTGTAAATGCACCACATTTATTTATGTATAATCTCTGTTTTGTTTGTATAGATATATGAGTCATTACATATTTTTTTATGTGGAATGAAACATACATAATTTTTTATGATAGTGATATTGTAAACTCTGTTTTTTAAATGTGCACATCGTTTGAGAGTTCACTTTTTGTTTATGATAATTTTGTGATCGAGATATGTTTATTGTTTGAATGTTTATTGAAAGGAGAATTGAAAACGGTGTTTAATTTTTATTCATGTTATTGTAACTTATTTCAAAATATTGAAGTTGTAGATAAGGCAAATAAATCCTTTATAAATATTTTTAGCGTTTCATTTTTAAATATGTGTCCAATCTATTTTTGTGTCTCTATGGTCAGTTTAATAAACCAAATCAATACTTTCGTGCACTTTGTGATTGCATCAACCAACAGATGTAGTTGTTAGCATGATAGCACTGTGAAACATTTCTTCATGTTATTTTTTCATTATTATAAAAAATATCATTCTAATTGCTACTGATTTTTGTGATTATTATTAAAAATATCATATGTTGGATTTCCTTTGATAATGGTACCTGAAATGTTAACTCCATTTGATTATATGCTTTGAATAGTTCAACAGTTGTTGCTGTACAGATCTACAGGCTTACTGTAATGATTGGCAGACACCATTACATTGAAGTTTGTTTATATCTGCTGTTATAATTTATTTAGCTCAGTTAAAAACTTGTCACCTAGCTTATACTTCAATTTGTATTTTGAGCACTAAGAATATACAGAGTAGCAAAATTCATAAGCAAATAATATGAGGCTAAATCAAATATAAATGTAATTTTTTTTTATAAACTTATTAATACAGACAGTTCATTCCTTCATCATTTTTCTGCACAATATACACACTTGTCTAATAATTTGGAAGGCTTGGATATTTGTTGTTGATAGAAAGTTTTAGGATAAGTTGTCAACCAATTACGCACATGTTCCTTGACGTCTTCATTGTTTTCAAATCATTACCCTCCAAGCGATTCTTTCAAGGGCACAAAAAACATATTGTCATAGGAGGACAAATCTGGACTGTAGAAAGGGTGATCAAGAGTTTTCCAGTGCATTTTTTCCTATTTATCACTTGTCAAAATCACAGTGTGCAGCCTGGCATTGCCATGGAAAAGGATGACATCACTAATAAGCATACCCTATTTTTTATTTCAGTAGGCGGCTTTTGTTGATTGTAGCAGCTGGCAATAGTAAGCCAAAATTCACCGTCCACTGATTGTTTAGAAAATCAATGAGTAGAACTCCCCATTCCTTAAAAGAAATTTATGTAAGAACTTTTCTGGATGGGTTTTGGCCTTCACTGGGCAGCCTTCATCCTTACTTTCCATTTTTGACTCTGGAGTGTAATGATGGACCCATGACTCATCATATGTGATGATGCACCTCAAAAATGTTGCCCCTTTCTTGCCAAAATCAATTTAGAAGTCTCTCACTGATCTCCAACTTGACTTTATCACGCATATCTTCAGCATGGCAGCAGATTAAACCTACTAACCCCCCCTAGCTAGGGTCCGGAACTGGATCCCTCATCAGGGACCCTATGATCCCACCCCCCCCACTTTTGAAGTGCTGAAGAGTGTTGCTCTGATCCAGGACACTCTTGCGTGTCCCAGAGCAGTCCACAGTCCACAACCACAAGGTACCTGCAGTCCTTGTGGTTGTATGTCACTATTCTGTCCCCCATGGAGCTGCCGCCCTTCCCTTAGTTCCCAAGATCCTTGCCACCTCAGTCCACTGCTTCTTTCCCTAGAGCATGTACTCTACAATATTATCTGGGGTCACTCCAACTTGATCTGTTTTTGATTTTCATTCAACAACCTCAAAACCCATTAAGCACTAATTCTTCTATAACCAAGATTATTAGTGATAATGGATTTAGCACTTCCATGGCGGATACCCACTTCTAATGCAATTTCCTCAACAGTAAACTGGTGATCACCTTCGATAAGCTCTTGTACAGCACAAACCTTTGTCAGCTGTGAAACCTTGGGTATTGATCATGACTTTCGTTTTCTCTACTTTCTGGTCTATGTATAAACTCAGTTCTGGGACCGTGTAGTGTTTCCAAACTATGCCTTTAAATGAACTAATATGTCCACAGGTTTGAAGCCTTCATTAGTTAAAAACTTTATGTTTATACCTTGTGCAAAAGATGGAACCTCTTGCTCACTCTTGACTGTATTGACAACAGAACAGAGTGGAAGAGCTAACCAATCTGGTTCCCCTCTAACTCGCTGAACATTAATCCCTCACTTCACCATCCAGCTCAGAACTCCTTCACAATAATTGTTGACTAAATAAAGAGAATGTACCAGACTACACTTCATATACTTTCATACATATCATTTTGCTGTTAGAAAAGGAAAATTACCACTTAAATTTGATTCACCCTTGTGTTTGTTAAATACAATGAAAATTTGGTGAATATAGTTTGCTTTATACGTTGCTTCAGTGTTTAATATTTTCAGTAATTTCATTTCATTAACTGGAATGCATTCACAATTTAATGTTTAGCTACCTTTGATTGAAGGCAAGCTATCTGTTTTTTGATTGTTTGGTAAATGGTTTTGTATATTTAATTTTTTTTTTAAACCTGCATTCTTTACTTTTATTTTGTATTTATAGATTTAAATTTATAAATATTTTTATTACTTGCATTCTAGTAATAAAATATATTAATTAAAATTAATTTTTGAATTTGTCCATTTACTGCTTAATTTTTTGTGTTTCCATTGAATAATTTTAGAGAGATCTCAGCTTCTTCACCAGGTTGGTCTAGTAGTAGTGAACTTGTCATCACAAATCAGCTGATTTTCATAGTTAAAAAAGTTCTAAGGTTCAAATCCTAGTAAAGGCAGCTAGTTTAATACAGATTTGAATACTAGTGTTCTTTGGTGGTTGGGTTTCAGATCAACCACACATCTCAGGAATGGTCGACCCAAGACTGTACAAGACTACACTTCATTTACTTTCATACATATCATCCTCAGAAGTAATACCTTATGCTGGTTTTGGAGTCTAAACAGAAAAAGAAGCTTCTTCAGCATTGATTAAAAATCCATGCTGAATACATTTTTAATCCATTAAATAATAAATTAAAAGCATTATTTTTTTTTTTTAATTGTAGAAGTACAAGTTGATTGTTATAGTTATTTAATGACTAAAGTATTGAACACAAGAAAATACAAACTAAATATTTTTCAAATAATTTAAGAAAAGAATTGTGTTTGATTTTAAATAATTTAGAAGACGATGGGAATATGATGTAGAAGAATTTATAAAAAGAAAACTTTTATGCACTATTTTAGAGATTCAATAGAAATTGAATTTTCATCTACAGATTTATTCTCTAGTAACTAAAATTTTAAATCCTTTCCTGGCCCTAATGCTGCTACAGCAACATTTAAGCGGAAAGTATAACAATAGATCAAAATTTTGGGTATGGGGATTTCTACTACAAATTTTGATATTTCAAGATCCTGGAATTTTTCTGAGGATTCTTATATATGTGTGTGTGTGTTAACCTGTGTTTTATTTGATATCTTCAGACTGGTTCAACATAAATGGCTCAAAAAATCCTATATATGGGGTATTATGGCATTAAATTTTGCTATTTTATGACAAACTTAAAATAGATTTAGTTTTCATCATTTTGAATTTTTTACTTTTTAAACAGCTGTCTTAGAAAATCAAATTTTAGTATTATCAAAGTACTTAATTTATTTAAAATTACAAAGAGGTTAAAATCAAATTTAGGGAGGGGAATATTCAATATTATCTCTAAATAGTTTTTACCTCTTATCTTGAAAACTCATTGGCCAAATCATTGAATTCTGATTATATATATATATATATCCCAACTTAGGGCCATATTTTCAACCCTGTTGGATAATAGGCATCATGTTACTTTTTTTCTTATTAACTATGATTTTTTTCTTACTTTTGTTGAAGAAAATACCCTTGATGACAATAGACAAAAATTCACTGATCGTTGATAAATTTCCAACTGTTTCAGTCAGTGTCTGAAACAAAAGCTTGTTTTAATCTTAATTTTTGTAGGTGGGAATAACATTAATTATTGTCATATGGAAGTAAAACAGCTTCAGACAATGTTTCATTGTATGTAAGGATTAGACTATGGATAAAGTCTAGACAGTTATTATTTTTCATTACAAAAAGAAACAGGCTGAGAAACCCAACATGGTGCTTAATTTGGTAAAAAAATAAAATGCCATTAATACAAGAAACCTATTTTTTGACCTTGAAATCTAGTGTTATAAGTTAGCTATAAATCAGATTGTCCAGTACCATTACAGCAAGCTCCTTTTATTTTTGAATTCTTTGTAACATGATACAAAAAAAGTTAGATAAACATCAAATTAACATTACATCTTTAAATCTCAAAGGTATATCAAAATTATTTGATTTCTATCAGTAAAAATTTATGTATTACTTATCTCAGAATTACCTGTTGCAGAGCTAATAATCCCACACTGGATACATGGTGATAATTTTTTTTTCTTTCTGAAAGGTAATTTCAAAGAATGGTTCCATTAATTACTACTACTACCCTAGACTACATCTCACATAATACAAGCTTCATCATGAAATAAAATTTACAGCTAGGAACATTTATAGTCAGTCACTTTTCTTATACACTATTGCAACTGAAGAAAATTGAACTAGATCAAAATAGCTCCCAAAACTTAGAGCTAAAGCTCAACCGTACAGAATTTAAACATTAATAAAGAAAGTTAATTTAAATTTTACATCTTTAGTCATAACTATCAAGAGTTTAGACTATCACAGTGATTTTAAAATGTTACTGTCTGCTTAAGTAAAAGCTTTAAACTTTATTTTGATATGAAGTCACATTCCATACTTGTCGAGCATGAACTGAAACAATTTATTACTATTGTTTAACGTATGAAATGCAATTTTTCTAACAGAAAGAGATAAATTTATTTATTGCTTTTTCTTAGTTACTTTAAACAGAATGTAAATGTTATTCATTACTTTTTACTGGTCTCAATGCTATTCCTTGAGAGTATTAATCTACAAACAGTTGCTGCTAATTTTTAAGCACACAATAAAAACATTTCCTTGTTTCTATCTTCTGTAAATATGTCCTTATTTTCTAAATATAAATTGATTTTTCTGTTTCAATAATTAAAAAATAACATTATTAAAGCTTCTTTTTTTTGTTTATTTTCATTCAAAAAAAAAACAGAACTGAAAACAAAAATTTGAAATCACACAGAAAGTCCTTGTAATACTTGATAACAAACAAAGAAAACAAAGCAAATACAAAACATCAATAACAGAGGTAATACAAAAATTACAATTACTGGTGTATTATAAAAATTGTTCAAAATGCCCTTCATCACAGTTTATACAACATTGTGCTTTAATTAAAATTGCTTCATTTTTTTATTTCATTACGTTTGTTTCAAATAAGTTCAGCAGCGTTATGAATTCTGATCAGTAACTCTTCCATTGTATTAACTTTTTCTTCGTTAATACTTAACGAAGAAAAAAACATCATTCTCTTCAGAATTAAATTTTCTACAAAATTAACATTTTGTAGATTTAACAGATTTAATAAAGTTAATGCACTTCGAACCTAAACGAAACATGTTTTTTGAAACTGATTATTGCATATTCCATCAGATAAAGTAAAGATTGCTGTAGTTACAGTTCTAGCACCTGTTTTATTCAATTTTTCAGTTCATTTTACATAAAATTTTCTGAATTTTACACTTTAATTAATGGCCTACAAATTTCATAATGGCTTCATTGTAACGGGAGATCTGAAATCCGGGCAAAATCTTTTATCAGCTGGAACTTTCTAACAAAGCGATTCCAGACCTATCTTTATATGAACTTTTTTCCTTATTTTTTTATTTAAATTCACCTCTCGAAGTTTCTCCGTTTCTAACTGAATCATTCTGTATAATATAGATCATCATATATACAATCAGGACTGGTAGGTCAGACAATTTTGAAAGTTTTTATGAAATAGGAATTAATTTAGCAGTGCAAGATATAAATATAAGTAACTTTTCACTTTTGCTCAGAGAGAATTACTGAGCAATTAGAAAAGAGAGAGTTGAAATAATAATGCCTGTGAGGTTTAACTTCATAAAATTAAGTAATGCTGGAAATTTGTATATTATTTACATTTATTTTATTAATGGTCAGTATTGTTTGGATCAGCATTTCTGTCTTTTTTTTTTACTTACCACTCATGTAAATTACAAATCAATAGCATATCACTGAATTATTAAATTTATCATTAGGATAGTGATAGAGTTATATTTCAGAATGGTAAAGCAATCAAAAATTATAATCTTTAAAAAAAATTATGTATTACAAATTCTTGAATCATTCTTTACAAATATATTTATTTACTAGGAAATGTTACATTATACATTTACTTATGTTGTTTATTACAATATTCTTGAAGACTAAAACTTTGTTGAGAAGGATGGTGTCAAATAATATGCCGCCTTGGTTCAATAACGTCGATTAGGTTTAATTATTCTAAACATTTTATTATTCACTGGTTCATTTAAATAAATAAAAGTCTTTATTTCGTTTATAATATAAATTTTTTTTATTATAATCTTTTAAATTGTAATTCATATGTAACATTATTATATTAATTAATATTGTGTTCACAAATTAATCAAATTAATATTAATAACAATAATAAGTGACAATAATCAAATAATTAGTAAAAACATAATATAATATAATGAAAACAGTAAATAATCATAATATTATACATCAAAATATAATATAATAGTCATAAATGTCAGCAATAATAATAACAGATAATAAATAAATCCCAATTTAATAATTAGAATAAGTATGGTATTACAAAATGCATTAGACAATAATGACAGTAGTAAACAACAGTAATATTAGAGATTAATAACAAACAAATAATCATAAATATTAATTATAATAATACGGAGATTGTATAAAAAACAGAATTTAAACTACTCTTCGAGATTCGTTCAAAGTATATAAATAGAAAACTAGAATTCCAACCCATTAGGCTTTTATTCCCATGCATTCCGAATTGGCCCGATGACTTTTCTCACAGTACAGACATGTGTTTTGATGTGTCAGTAGTATAATAAAAGATGATTTTGTTACACATACCTGTCACCTTTACTAAAATGATTACTTTTTGGATTCCTCCAATTATATTTTGTACTATACTATGTTCATAATAATTGTTAAACTGTTACTCAGGACCACTATACTGGTCTTGTTACAGTATGATTTTTGCAATTACAGTAAATTACATACAGTTACAATCCATAAATTTATTAAAAAGTTCCTAACAGTATTTTGAATAATAATAATCAGCATATCGCTTAAATAAATAATAATACAATTGATATTTTAATCTGTAATAGTTTGAAATTACATTCACATATCTTAAATAATAAATAAATCTAAGGAACCGTAATCCTCAGGATCAATAAATTACAGTGGTTAACAAAAAATTACTTTTTTTTGGTCACAAAAAATATAATATATGTAATTATTAGTATTTTTTACACTGAATTTAAAAATGTAATTGTTTTTTCTCTATCATGTAAGTTTTTTAAGTGACAAATGAATTAAATTTTTTAGTTTTTTTTACACAATACAATAAAATACATGCTTACTTAGAAGAAGGAAGTGTCAGTTTTCTTGACATATTTTCTTTTTTTGTTGCATTCTATTTCTTTTCAATAGTCTGCAAGCATGTTTGGACCCCACTTTCCCTGATATAATTTTTCTATAGTTAAAATATGATGAACTGATGGAACTGCTCCCCATGTTCATCGCTCACTGTTCCAACATTTTCTGGGAAGAAATCCAGGAGGGAATGTAAAAAATGGATTTTCAGTGACATATAGCACCCCATGAGTCTGTGTAATGTTAAAAGATCATCTACTATTCCTTTGTAATTTTCTTCTTTATAATTTCCTAAAATGTTTTTGCACACTTGAATGAGTCTAAGTAGATTTCTCGGCCTCATTCACTTGATTGTCAAAGTTAATAATCTTTTATCAGTTCCTGTATGTGTGGTCCTATGAATATTCCTTCTTTAATCTTAGCTTCACTGATTCTGGGGAACTTGCTTTTTAAATAAGTAAATCCTCACCCATTTTGATTCATAGCTTTGACGATAAGACAAGTTTTATGTAAAGTGGTGGCAAGTACACTTTTTTTGGATCAATCAACGGTTTGTTTTCAATATTCTTTTCTCCAGTATTAAAATACACTCTTTTTGGCCATTCCTTCTTCAGATAGTGATTACATCTGTCTCTACTGTCCCATTCACACAGAAAGCAGCAATACTTCATGTAACCAAGATGTAGTCCCAGTAGAAGTGCAATACCTTTAAATCATCACAGATATGCCATACAAATTGTTTATAGTTTATTTTGTTTAGTAACAGTTCCATGCTTTCATAGCTTTCTTTCATTTTGGCAGCATAGGCAAGTGGTATAGACGGAAATTTGTTTCCAATGTTGAGAAGTGCAGCTTTTATACTATTCTTTGAATAATCTATAAATAAACACTATTCCTCTATTTTGTGTTCATGACCAAGGACTTCCATAAGAGAACCAATATTATTACAGAAAACGACTTCATTTTCAATACAAAAACAGTTTTCAAATTCATTTTGTCTATTTCTAAATGCAGTAACTTTTGTTTTGTGATGGATAAGAATCCAACTTTTTAATCCGAGTCCAAAAGTTCAGCTTGACTTTTAGAAAGATTAAAATTTCCCTGAGTGAGATGAGGTTCAGAAATTGAAGCTAATAATGAAGGATCACTAGTTAAGTCATCACCAGATTTATTTTCTGTTTCATCATCACTTAATATTATACTTTCAGGATGTTTTGGCAGTGGCAGTTCATCACTGTGAAGA
>JAAAKQ030164045.1:0-12649 GCA_010016005.3 Zanna intricata | reverse complement strand
CACCAGTTTATAATTAGAGAGTTTCCAAACACCAATTGTTTTTTAAAAAGTTCTATTTACACTTAAAGCCTCACCAAGTCCAATATAGGTTATCCTATATTAGATTTCAGAAAAATCACAATAATTTGTAAATCCATTAGTAATATATTTGTAAATCCAAATCAGTATTAATATAATTTCATTATACCTCAAAAATGTCTAATCTGAAAGTTTTCTATATTATGCAGAATATAGTCATTTTTAAGTTCTGTTTTACAAAAAAATAAGTCTCGAACAAGTTTTACGATGGTAAATATGATTTCTTATGTCGGCAACCAGGATAAGAAAACATTGTTTTGATCGTGACGGGTAAATCTGTGCACGCACATGATCATCCATTTCAGTTATCCTCTACAGAATTATTCATTACTGACAGAATTATTCGAGAAGTTTTTAAAAATAAAGATAAAAGTGATCTTAAATAATTCTGCACAAAATTCAATGGATGTGTTCTTTGAAAGGTTTAATATTTAATTTTTTCTCTAGGTTTAATATCTTCTTAAATTACAGCCTTTATAATATTTAAATAGTACATTCTTTTGCTTTGTAAACCATTAATTTTCCTCGGAAATAACTAATAATAAGTTGATATATTGTATTAAATATCAATATTTAAAGTGTTTATAAATAGTTCTTATTTGTGGAAGAAAAATACAAAAAAGTTTGAATCTTATCTAAATTGCGCTGAGAAATCCAATTAAATAAATATCTTACCTGAAACAAGACTGTAAGTTATTGTTTCCAAGACATCCAATATCCGCTTTACCGCTTTTAAAACTAATAAAAACCGTCTACACTGTTTAAGGGTAAGTTAATTTAAAACTTTTAATCGAATTATGGTACACGTTAAAGTGAAATAACTTTAAGGTTTTTTTTTGGTTTATTGAACTTTTTTTTTTAACTTTATAATCTGCCAATTTTTAAATATGTTATAAAATAAAAATCTACAGCCTAATTTTTCACTAAAATTCTTAACGTCTAAAAGTTAAATAAAAGAGTAAAATGACTAATATTTATTTTTCTTGGATTCGTAAGAAAAGAACAACGAGAAAAAATTAATTTCGATTTTCGTTAATTTATTACATGCACTTTATAAATTTGTAAATACTTTTAACATTTTTTTTCCTATTGTTTAAATATATTTTAAAATCTTTTACAGAGAAAAATTCCGATGTTGAGTAACCCATCTGAAGAGGTATAATACAAATTAGTATAAAATCGAAGCGACTTATTTTTATAAAATCGAAAATATAAAATTTAAAAACTCTTAATAAAATAACTAATAATAAGAGCTAAAAACTGAGCGGATATTTTTTGATTAATAAATTATAAAAACATATAAGTTTTCCTTATAAATTTTTAGTGAAATTATTTCATATTTTGTTCGAGAAACCATTGTATATTACACAGCACACAGTAAAACATCAATTATTAAAAAAAAATTAACAATAAAAGGAAAACAATTTTACTTTGAAATATCAAAGAAAGATTAAAAAAGAAAAACATAAATTTTGTACGTAGCCTTTGGTATAATAGCGAGACATAAAATTATCTTTAAAAAAAAAATAACTTTTTATTTTTTATATTTTTAAAAGCAGTGAAGATATATATATATATTGTTCTACAACCAATATATTTACTACCGACTACCTAAGAGGAACCATAAATAAATTGTTTGATAAGAAGCATATGATAAGGGGTTCTTAAGGAACTCCCGCAATAAATAATTCATAATAATAGTTAACAGTAAGCAGTAATATTAAAATTCATTAGAAAAATATTTTTGTCACGAAGACACTTCATAGTCCATAAAAATAAACATTAATAAATAAATTTAAAAAAAAACGTATTAACAAATAAACAGTCAAACCAAAAAACATAAAGAAATAAAGTAAACAATAATAATATCATTAGATTTGGCGTTGTCATTTATCAAACTTTCCTACAGTAGCCCCTAAGCCAAACTTATGGAGACGTTTCAATCTTCGGACTTCTCTGCTGTTATCAAACAGATTGATTGACGTGATTTTCAAGTGGTTGCTGGTATTTAACTCTGCGCTATCTCACAACCTCCCTAACCGTCGGAAGCTCCAAATATTGATGAATTTCATCATTCCGTACGAACCACGATGCCTCTACAATTACTCCCGTTACTTTGATTTGGAAGCGTTGTATATCTATATTAATATTACTTGCTGTTCCCCATACCATCACGTCATAAGTCCAGCTTGGTCGTAGGATAAGTTTGTAAATCAGAACTTTATTGGGCAAAGCCACACGTTGTAGAGATCTTAAATAGATATGTTTGTAAATAGATATCTTCTTTACAAGCATAGAGAATGATCCGTTCGGCTGGGTGTATACCGGAGTGAGGGACTTCGCCAACACCTTCTTCATCGCTTGTAAAATAACTTCGGCTGAGTTACGATCGCCAACAGCGAAAAAAAAATATATATAAAATAATAAAAACATATATAAAATTACTATTATTTTGTTGAATTATTATTAGATTATTTCTCAAGCTCAGGTAATATAATAAATATTATTTAATAATATAAATATTATTTAATAACAGAATTTTTAGCTTATCTTTTTAATATATTGTAATATACCCGTATTAATACTAGTACAGAAAAAAAATGAATAACAACTTTCATAGACTTTTTCATAATTAAGAGGAAAACTTATATATATATTTTTTTATCAAGAAGTAATAAAATTAACTGAAAAGATTTAAATAAATCTATGAAAATAATTATTCAAGTACATTTAAAGTAACTCTAAAATTGATAGAATTTTCATATTTTTAATATCAGTATTCTTAAGAGAAACGTTTCCTTTGATAAGAAAAAAGAATCGTATAGTTTTCTTCTATCAACAGTAACATCAAAGGACTTGTATTTCACTGTACGTAGATATCTAAAACACTCAAGTCAGACATAAGAATTATATTTAAATAAATATCAAAGAAAACCCAAAAAATTTGTATTTCAAAGGATTTTTTTATGGTTATTTTTTATTCATATTTAATTATTTTACATCTTTTATATTTAAATAATTTTAATACCTTTAACTGATATTTTTATTTTACATTTATTTGTAAAATCAAAATTATTGAAAATATATTCTTTTCTTTTATTTAATAAATTTTATTCCTGAAAACCAAACAAAATAATATTTATTTTTGTTTTACTTTTATCCTTCTTTTTTTATAATTTCAGAAGAGGTTCATCTATTCTCCTATAAAAGTGTCATTCTGTTTTGTATATATTTTCTTACAATTTATATTCATATATTCTTGGGACTCCTTTATAACTTTTAAAATAATTCACTTAGATTATAAATTTATTTTCCTTTGTTTCGGAAATTCTGATTAAAATAAGTGACGCATGAAAAAAAAAATGCAAATAGACAAAAATGAGTGATATAGATTAAAATAATTAAATGTATTTCAGTTCCCAAATACTGTTAAATCCTTACATCAAAACTCCATAATGATATCTTGCATCTTATTTCATTATTTAAAATTAAATTCATCTTTAAGAGATTGGAGTCTGCATAATCGTACATCATTAAAGTAAGACAGGAATAACACAAAATGGTAATTTTAAGAAAATAAATAAGATTTTTAATATTATAAATCATTTCCTTCTCCACGTATATATGTATATATATATATATATATATATATATATATATATGTAAAAAATAATTTTCGACCCTTAGTCTTTTGTATTTGTAGTAGTTTTTCAAAAATGACTAAAAATAAAATTTGAGACTAATTTTTTTCAGCATCTCAGTCAGACATCATACAGAATCACTAATTTTATCCCTTAATTTTACCCTCTGCCTAAACTTTATGGAAGACGCCGGAATCAGGGCGAAATCTTTTGCTAGCCGCCACTTGCCAAAGAAGCGTTTCCCCAGACCAATGTTTATATAAACTTTCTATTTTATTTTCGCCAGTAGAACATGTGAAAGTTTCTTACGTTCTTCATGAATCATTCTATACATATTTGTTGTATAGAATGATACTTATGTAACCTACTATACATTGTTTTATTTTCAGTATTACTTATAAATCCAAATAATATAAAAATAAGAAAATAATGTTTGAAAGTTTCATGTTTCAATATTCAGAAACATGTAAAGAAAATCAATGATATTTATTTAGAAAATGTACTGAATGAGAAAAAAAAAATAGAAACTGAATAGGTAATATATATATATATATATTTATATGTTGAAATAAAATTATATAAATAACATTTTATATATATATATATATATATATGTATAAATATATTGCCTATAATATATCAAATATTATGATATTGTAATATTGAAACAAAATACATATAAAATTTCAATATTATTTGTTGCTGAACTCAGATTTTATTTATACAAATTAATAAATGTAACAAAACCTATTTTCCGGTTATTTCCTATCTTACTCGAACTAGATTATTAGAATTTTATGTTAAGTTACTCCTTAATCAACTACTATTATATTATAAAAACTTTATAGAAAATCATAATATATTTTTGAAAATATATTTTAACATATAAATCGAATTTAATTTAAACTTTATTACTAAATAAAAATACTACGTACATAACATCTACTTCTAACGTTCACGTTCTAATATCTAATATCACTACTAATATCTACGTTTCACGTACAGAGCGGGAACAGTTGTACATAAGTTTTATACTGACTAACAGGACTTTGAGTGTTTTCCTCGGAAATAAACTTTTTTTCGACATGATTCCATTGACAGGTCCGTTTAAAAGGACAGGGCTTTTTGGCCACCTGCAGGTAGAAACATTTTAAAACGTTTAAGGAAATGGATTCACACCATCTTTAGAGCTGGCGATGTGGCGGCCAGGTGTAACGGAGACCATTCCGCTGTCAACATGCCCCCCATGATGCAAGCATGTAGCTAACGTGAACATGTGTGTTGGTGCATGGAAGCCCTGAAAGCTTATTTTGTGTAGAAACCTGGAGTCAGTGCAGAGATTACGCATCTTTTCACTGCCAGGACATACGCCGGTTTCTCCGGAGTACCAGACAGTACCTCCGGGGTTGGTAGCCCAGGAGTGCATCCCAATGTCTAGTCTTGCTATAGAAGAGATAGAATATCATGCAAATTGAACAAACACCAAACGTGGCAGAGGGTTTACGTAAAAACCCTCGTCTTGAAACAGCCAGCAAAAGAATTTTGCAACTAGACGGATTAGAATTGAGGCGTAGAATTTACAGAGAGCTGTTTTCATGAATAGTTTTTCTAAAACAAAATATCTGATAATTACAAGAGAAGATATTAATTTTTCGAGCGTAAGTCCTTTCTTTATCGCTCGAGAAATTACTAATTGCGCTGAAGGCCTAGTGAAGGAAATCCGGAAACCTTATAACGGATTTTACGTAGAGATGACTAATGACATCCAGAGATTCTTGGGCTAAAGAAGATACTGAATTTGCTCTGCGATTTGATCCACGCAGTGGACTCAAAATCTCAAAGTGGGTTGTGGTTTGTAGAAATCTACTCACTTTTACGGAACAGAAAATTGCAGAGGAGTTGACATCATAAGGAGTGATAAAATGCCGCAGGCTGGTCATGAGAAGGAACGGCGAAGTTTTACCTTCTGCCTCTCATTTCCTCATTTTCAACTAACCAACCTTGCTGGAGAAATACACCGATTGGGTAGGTGAGCTTTTGTACCGCAACCAATGAGATGCTTTATGTATCAACGTTTACGCCACAGCGCTGCGAAAGACCGCAAACGTATATGTGTGGTGAAGAGCTTCATCAAGGGGAACCATACAGCCATAGAACGAAGCCTTACTGCCCTTGCGGGTAAAGTCGTGCATTAATAGTATTCATTAAAGAAAAAAAGATTAATCCTTTTACTTGATTGTTATATTTTTTGACACCATGGCAACAAATATGATTTATACATTTTTCGTCGTCAAAGTGTGTGTACTATATTTACTGGTCTTCTGTCTTTTGCAAAGTAATTTATTTTTCAGTTTCTATAAAGCCTGAATACTTTGATTGTTATTTATCAGTATTATTTTCACAACCATGAGAGTATCGAACACTGGGGGAGGACAGGGGTGGAGCCCTCTGGCTGGACCGAGTAGTATAAATTTATATACTTATATATGTGGGTATCTTAATATGGAATATATATTGAATATATGTAAGCGATGTATATATTCAATATATATTCCAGATTTGGCCTGATTTTTAGTTTTCAGTAATATGTATATATGAGTATATAGAAATTTTCTGAATATTTTCGAAAAAATTACTTTGTGCCAGTCCGAGATTAATCAAAGTATAGGCCAAAACAAGTACGTACATATTTTCTGGAAAATTTTCTCTTAATTTTCCTTTTATTATTGTTAAAATATTTATTTAAGGAAGTCTTGAAATTTCGACTTTGTATCAACCCCGTTACTCAAAATGTTGGCCGATCACTATACTTTCTCTCTCCAGCTATGCTGCTGAAACAGCAATAAGGATAAAGCCAAGTAGTAATAGGGAAAGGAGTCCTGAGAAACGATTAATAGAAAAAATCAATTTTTATAACAAAAATTGTATATATAATGTACGTATAAATAATTTTTTTCCTAAATCGTTAAAATAATTTTCGTGAATTTTTATGTAAAGATATTTTGAATGCCATAAAGACTATCCTATTGTGTTGGTAAATATATGAGTTTTATGTAAAAATGATCAAATGATGGTAATCATTTGCTGATCAAAATCAGTAATGATGGCAATAAAATAAGAAAGAAAAAATTGGTCAAATAATTATTTTCGCCTTTTCCGAATTACTGAAATTGATTAAATTTTTCTTATAAATAACATAAATCTCGTCGTACAATCTATTTCATTATTTTAAGAAGTAGTGATTAACAGAAAACCTGTATACAAACATTTTCATGAGATATAAGCATTATATTTATTTCACGTAAATTTTTGTGTTTTAATTTTAGTCTATTGTTTTAATTCTAGTTCTAATTTTTATTTTTATGTCTATTTACGTTTATTATTTATGTCTGTGTAGTTGATGTTCAGATCTACTGAGTGCAAGTTCACTGGTCGGGAGGACTAGCTAGCGCGGAGATGGAGGACAGCCCACTGCGGAGCTGCCGTTCGTCGGTGCTTGCACTGATGGGTGGTAACGATGAGGTACTGGAACTCCATTATCCAAGCACCAACGAGATCATACAAAAGACCCTAGTTCCGGTGTGATCTCCTCCACAGGAGAACCACATTTGAGGCGGTGGCGTAAAGACCGAGTCCCGGCCCCTGGAGTGGGGTCCTGAGTTGTCCAAGGTGACCTTGGCCTCCCTGCTCAGGGGTTTAAAGCAGGCGTGTTAAAAGATCCGAACCGATGGGCTAACCTGTCGTACCGAACATATTACCCGTGGACGGGAAGGCCCATTAGAGAGGACAACCCCCGGGCTGTGCTATGCTTCATTGTAGGTCCGGCCCAAGGGTGAAGAAAAAACTAACAAAACGTAAATTTTTGCACTTTATTATTTTGAAACTGAAACTTCTCAACCTAAAATAATTGACTAATAAAATTGTTTTCATAATTTTATTTTCTTTTCAAAATGTGTCTTTGAGTACAAAAAAAAAGAAGAAAGATGGATTTAAATTCAATATTTATACATTAAAAAAAAAACAAATTAATTCTCTTATTGTTTATGTAAATTATTTAGTTATTCTTTTAAATAGAATTTTCCTGTCGGATAATAAACAAAATCATACAAAAGTACAACCAAAGGAACATTAATTATTCTGCACAAAATGCCTAGTAGCATTCTCAGTGAGAAATAACTTCCTATAATTTTTATAAGTCATTTAAAAATAATTCCTTTGAAAAAACTTCTCCCTAAGTTAAAAAGTATATTTAAAAAACAGTGAATTCTCGAGAAATTTTCACTAAAAATAAATATGAATCTATCAAAGTCGTTCCATCTGTTGATAATATAGTTTTGAAATACAATATAAAGGAAATGAGCATCTCCTAACATTTTTTAAAAATCTTTCTGTAATTTTACTCTTTGTATTACAATTTATTAAAGTACATATAATATATTTAAAAAGTAAATAAAATAACTCAACTGGTGATTACTTGATAAAAAAGTTTCAGCAGTAAAACAAAATAACAGCTTATATTAAAAAAGAAGAGGAAGAAGAAGAAAGAGAACAAAGCAAACAAGAACAAGAAGAAAATTACAGAAACTGGTTCACCAGATCCGCAATGTTAAAACGTTTTAGTCTGCGATCATGCTCTGTGTTATCAAGAAAGCTGATAACCAGTCGTGGATTAAGTCCAAACGGGGCACTTCTCAGCGAAGGGATCCCCCCACATATTACTAAAAATATGTGGGGAAAATTAAAAATTTTAGATTCAAACATTTTAGTAAAATTTTATTTATAATCAACACTAAACTTTTTGATTATGTAATTAAAATGAATTTGTCGCAAAATAACCGATTTAATGAATAGAAAACTCCTCTCTTTATCTGTTTAGCCTCCGGAACTACCGTAAGATATTACTTCAGAGAATGAATGAGGATGATATATATGAATCGGAATGAAGTGTAGTCTTGTACAAAATGAATAAAAGACTCAACAAATCTAAACGTTCTGCCGCTTAGTTTCTATTTCTGCATCCTTAATTATAGTATTTCGAGCTTATATTTAAATAAATTTAAATTGTTTAACTGAAAATAATATTATTAAAGAGATGTAATATTATAATTATTATTCTTTTAATCCATATTTCCAAATATTTTGGGGTTCAAAAATCTCAAAACTTCATAATAAATTGAATATTTTAAAAATGTTTTATTTTTCTTTCCAATTTTTTAGAGGCCCCTAGAATCTTAAAGTTTTTAAGATTACTTATCTCTGGAATTAATGTAATTATTTTATTTTGTTCATTTACATAATTTTTCGAATTCTAATATTGCAATTATAAAATTAAAAAAAATAATTTTTCCTTTATTTGACTGTTTTTTAATTATAATTAATTTTTTCAAAATTTTGAATTTTCGCGTTGTTTTTTAACGTTCTGCTGCATTCAGTACTTCCTGTTATGTTTTATAATTTTCCTAGTGTGCTTATACGATACTTTAGATCTTGGTACCTGAAATTGTTGATGTCAAAACATTGACATCTGACATCCAGAAAATTCTGACCTTCCAAAACGCAATGTTTTTTTTATGGTTTTAATTTTTGGCATCTTTCAAGAACTGTGAATTTCGAAAATTTTTGAAGTGCCCCTTCATCTTTCTGGACTTGAGACATGTTTTTTGTCCGCTTAGACAAATTTATTTTTTACTACATCAGCCGATAATCGAGATAGTTTTCTAAGTATTTAAAGCTGTTAGATATTGGTTTTGGACTGTTAAGTAAGGATTATTGGAAAATTTGAGTGCATTGATATATAATTGCTGGTACAAAATTAATAAATTTTTTTTTATTTAAT
Source organism: Zanna intricata (assembly GCA_010016005.3). NCBI lineage: Eukaryota > Metazoa > Arthropoda > Insecta > Hemiptera > Fulgoridae > Zanna > Zanna intricata. Next base: position 3,094 of record JAAAKQ030164045.1, on the reverse strand, counting down.
TTTTTTTGTTTTGCGTAGGAGGAGGAAAAAGCTCTACCAGCCGACATCTGCCCGCACAGATGATAGTGTGGGGCTCTCACCCACTAAAATACCTCCCCTTTCCCATCCCAGGGGCGGCTGGAATCGCCTCTCGGCATAACATCAGCCAGCCCAAGGTGTCGTGGCAGCAGATTACCCCTGCCAGCTACCCTTCCCGTTTGGGCTCCTGCAGTGGAGCCCCCCTTTGGGGTCCTCTTGGGATCCTTAGAGCGAGGTGATTCCCCGCTTGTGGTAAGACGACACGTTCCTCCTCCAAGAGGCTAATAAATTTTTATTAATTAAGTTATATGGTACATATTCTATCTTTTATAAGAGTTTAATTTCTACATGTATATTAATACTTTCATTTAGATCCCTGTAAAATAAATAAATGTTTAAAATTGCATACAGTATAATTCAAAATTAAAATTAAATTTTATGAATTTAAAATTCAATAAATATTTAGATTGAATTTTTTCGTATGTAATACGTGCGATTTTAGGTAATTAATTTTTAGAGTTTATTAAGTTAATGAGTTTAGAAAACACGTGTATTTTAATACATTTACCAGGTAAATTCATCATAGGCGTGGTTTAAGGTGAAGTTCTGTTTATTCGTATTTAACGTAAAATGTGTTAGTAGAACACCAATTTAGAGTAGTATAGTTGTATCGTTAGGAAAAGAGCGCGTGTATTAAGAAGTGAGATAACAAATAGAATTAGAGAAAGAGAGATGTTTGATGATTTAGGAGCATTGTGCCCTCAATGACCCTTCTGACCTCTCTATGTGACCTCTCTCCCTTTCAATACGTGAATAAATAAGGGTGCGGTTAAAGTTTATTTCACCTGTCATATTTATGATTCATATCAGTCTACTTTCGTACGCAAAAAAATAAAACAAAAATTTATTATAGGATTATATAAATTTATTTATATGTTCCAATGGATTCAAATTTATTACTAATCGTATTGTTTGTTTAATTTAGCTTCAAAATTTAGTTCAAAAATATAAATAATTCTACAAATGCAATTTTTTAAATGAAATATGTGATTACTCTCTAAATTATTTGAACGTATTTCGATAATGTATACCAGTAATTCATTAGCGTGCTTGATGAACACAATATAGGTAGATTAATTTTCCAACTGAAATAAGATGGCTCTAAAAACCACGCAGCAGTAAGAGTAAAAATTAATACTTTTGTATTACAAAGATATTATTTATAAGAGATAAACCTTAATGTTTTTATAAAAGTAAATAAGAAATAGACGTTAAAAACAAACTCTTAAATCACCTTATTTTTCCGTAAAGAGTCTTAAAATGTAATCCCAAATCATGGATTGGAGGATGAGCTCCAACACGTTTTAACTATTGCTTACCCAACGAATATAGCTAGAATAGCTATATTAAAGAGGAAAGTACGGTGATCATATCAAAAATGAAGTTTCGGTTTTTTAAAAATCTCTACGTTTTTGGGTCCAACTAGTTCATCTAGACCAAAAAACATATGGTAAATATGTATGTGCGTATAAAAAAAAAAAAAAACATATGTCTTATGCGTATGTGTTTCGCTTCTCTTTCTTTTCTTTTTCGACTTCTCTCTCAAGATTTGCAAAACCGATTTTCTTTAAATTTGGCTCGAGTATTTCTATATATGGGGCAATTTTTTTAAAATTCTTTAATGGAGAGAGGGAGAGAGTGAAAACCTAATTTCGATTTTATTTAGAGTCATTTTAAAGAAAACTTTATAAAAAAAAAATTTTTATCTATAATACATATATAAATAATCAAAACTTCTTTTATTAATCAGTCGCAAACTGTCGTTGCTGTCACTACTGAATTACTTCCATCAGATTGTTCCAGATTACTTCCATCAGTGCCTCCCGACGGAGGATGACAACGTTGAGGCTTCTGGAAAGAACACCTAATGCCTTCACAGATATTTTTGTACGGCACTATCAAAATACCAATCAAATTGTGTACACAGATCAAATCAATTATCCTCTTGTATACGTTGAAATTCCTTCAAGATCACACGTAGTTGCTTTGGGTTAATTACCTTTATAGTGTAGTAACATTAAGCTCCATTTCTAGCAGTTCATAGTGTCGCATAACATCTAGTAAAAATAAAACAGGTTCTAGAACCGATCCTTGAGGAACAGCCGACTCGGTATCAAAGGATACCGATAGGTCCTGATTTACCGAAATTGGGAGAAAGGTCCGTGCAGGTAGTTTTACGTAATCAAAAACTTCGTCGGGGAAGGTTCCTTTTCAGCTTATTCTGTAGGCCAGGAAGCCAAATTTTATGAAACAGCTACTGGACGTCTAGAAAAACAGCCGAGCAATACTATTTCTCTTCTAGGCACTTGCTGATACAGAAGTCGAACTCTCTCTCTTTTATCTGTTTAGTCTCCGGAACTACCATTAAGGTATTACTTCAGAGGATGTATGAGGATGATGTGTATGAATGAAAATGAAGTGTAGTCTTGTACAATCTCAGGTCGACCACTCCTGAGAAGTGTGGTTAATTGTGCAGAAGTCGAACTGCTGGTCTGGAACAACACGATCCTTCTGCAGATACGGCCTTAGTCTCTGAAGAAGTAGTCTTTCAAATAACTTCAATAGAATTGACAATCATAATTAAATTTTAACTGTAGCTTTCTTATGACTCCCAAAATGTTTACAGAAGTTCAAACCTTTAACAATCACTACTATATAAGTCATAAAAAAAAAAACTTAATAATTAGATAAGCTAGAACCTTGACGTTTCTTTATCTGCGTATCTATTCTTAGCAGTATTGTTTGACGTTTTTAGGCAGCGTTACATCTTTTGAGGGTTATTATGATTTGGTATGTGTTTTTTATCTAAGGTTTATGTTGACTGTATACTTGTGTATTTTTCATAACCCCTGCGGGTTGGTCAAGTGATTACGCGACATCGCAAATAGCTGATTTCGAAATCGAGAGTTATAATGTTCAAATCCTAGTAAAGATAAAAATTTTTATTCGGATTTAAATACTAGATCGTGGATACCGGTGTTCTTTGGTGGTTGGGTTTCAATTAACCACACTTCTC
>JAAAKQ030164033.1:0-21385 GCA_010016005.3 Zanna intricata | reverse complement strand
TATATATATATATATATATTTATTCAAAGAACAGAAATTTTGTTAAGACAAATTACTCATTGTATTTTATTAAACTTATACGAGTTTAAATTTATAACAATATGGTTTATTTATTAACATATATGAATTTATGTATAAAACTTGAATATACTCAAAATAGTCTTTCTGAAGCATTTGTTGAAATATAATATCATTCAGTAGAGTCCGTAAAGTATATAAATTAATGCAGCTTAAGAATTAAGTTGTAGTAAATTGCAAACGATTGTTCTCTTTTCTAAATAAATTATTTTAGAAAGAGAACAAATTCGAACTGATGCAATAAGTATATATACGAATTAATTTAATATAATATATATCATTTTTTTTCAGACTAAATACCATAACACTTATATTTAAAGTATACTAAATAATATATAGTAGTTGATGTTTATAAAACAAGAAATACATATTATATAACTAAATAAATAATATTCTTATTAATATAAACAGTATTTTGTATATGCGTGATGAAATTTTGTTTGAAGCAGACTTACTACCGATAACAGTTATATGTGAAATATAGCTTCCCGTCGTGCTATAAATCTATCCCTTATAAGCTTTGAACAAAAGCAGAGGCAACGAAAATATCAATAGAATATATCAATAAATCAAATCTTTCAGTAATGGGAATTTTCAATAAAATTTACAAATATTTAATACATCTTAATAATTAGACAAAAAAGAGAAAAATAACAACCAAAAGGATATAACCGATATAATTTAACTTCCTTTTTGTAGTAAACTAAGAAAATATATTAGTAAACTTTACAATAGATACAAAATAGTATTAATATTACAAAAAACACGGATATATTTTATGATCACTGTAACCGAAAATATTTTGATAAATGATACCAACTAAATGGTAAGCGTATTTATGAACAGTCAATCAAATTAATGTGATTAATGAGTAAAATCAAATATAAAGTTATTTCGTAAATGAAAGTTAATGTTTTTTTTTTTTTGTTCCGGAACCACAGTTAAGTATATTTTCAGAGGATGAGATGAATGAATTATAGCGTATGTTAAAAATGCCATGTCTGACCGATATTCGAACCCGGGACCTCCGGATAAAAGGCAGAGACACTTACCATTCCTCCACGGAGGCCGGAGTGAAATGAAAGTTAATAGTGTAGTCACTTACTGACTAATGGTGTTGTAATCTTAAATTAGATACTAAATGATCAACCATGAGAATATTAAGACGTAAAAAAATTTATTAATTACCATTGATTAGTTAAAGATGTAAGATCTAAAGAGTAAAGATTACACCTGGAAAAAATATTTTTTTAAAAATAAGAAATCTACGAGAAGTAGTAAACAGGAATACTATGAATACAAAAGAATAACACTGCGGTAATCCATTAAAAAAAATAATGGTGTAATATTTATTAATTTCTTATGCTGTTATTCTGTTTTTTGTTTTAAGTAAATTATTGTTCTTTAAATACAATTATTTGTATTTAAAAAATATATTTAATTATTTAAATATATTTACTAATTTCTACGTTGGAACTTAATCGCACCGGGAAAAATAATTTAAAAAATTTTAATAAAATTCTCTCTCAGACAAACTATAAATATTTTTAAAAACAATGATTCTGGCAATATATGTGTACGAAAACTGAAAGAGGGGTTATACAAATATCTTAAAAGGATATTTTTAGTCGTACAGGAATTGTTGGTCCTAAATGTCCAACAGTGTTTGTTTGTAGGTGTGGATTATCTTAGTCCATCCCAACTTCTGTGTACTCTGGCTGCACTAATCATTGTAACATTTGTTCTGGTGTAATACAACATTCCGGTACGACAGTACCAGCAGATTACCGGTACTTAGTACTAATTATCAGAAGAACATTCCGACGGTAACAGAAGATAACCTTTGGAACAAATGAAATATATGACATGAAACTAATTGGAAGATTCCACATTTTACAGAGAATTGTTTATTATATCAGTTCAAGTAATACTTTTTAGAGGAGTAACTTCGTTGATAATTTTTACCTTAAGAATTTCTCAACTTTCATCATAATGGATTCCACTTTTACAGATTTAACCTCTACAATAACGTGTTTTATTATTAAACATTATCGTTTATTGACTGGCTTTCTACTACACGTTCGATTTCACTATATTGAGATGAATAGACTAGGATTGATAACCTATTTTATAAAAACTTTTTGGTAATTTAAAATACTCTAATTTTTTAGTAGTTTAATTGTGGTCATAGATCATGTGAAAGTATTATCAAAATGGTATTGTTTTTATTTATTTTACCTGCCCCAGCTTTTTATCATATTGACATATAATAAAAAGAAGTAAGTCTCCCATCAATAAAAGGCTTACTAAGCAATAACTTTTAAAGAAAGTTGAATAAACAAGGCTTTATTCTTATGTGCTCACTTTTATTAAGAGATATAACGTGCTTGTGCAATTCAAATATAAAATTCCGTAAAAAAAGGAAAATATTTTAAACTAGGGATTTTTCAATTTTCTGGTCGAAAGTGGAAAATTATTACGTAAAATATATAATAAACATATCGCTGTTATAAAAAGTAATGATTGTAAAATAAACGCTAAAGTTTTCAAAGCTAAATCATTGAATAGAAACTAACCAGAAAAATAGTAATCTATTTCTAAAACAAACTTATGGGATAGTCTCAAAGCAAAGAGAGATGTCGGGAAAGTAAAAAAAATATTAAAATTTTTAACAATAAGTATATAAAAACAAAATAAATAAATAAAAATTCAATTGTCAAAAAATGAGATCATTAATTTCAATAAATTTTTTGATTTTAGCCCTGTAACTGATAAATCCAATACAATTTTTTCTTCTAAAAGAGCTGAAAAAGAACTAATTAATATTTATTTGTTTAGTATTTTTTCACCGTTTAATAATAGATATACTAACCTTTTCTTATCAGAAATGAGTTTTCTAACGTAAGAAAAAGTGTCATACCTGACAGTAGTGTAGAAGTGTAGGTTCGGCGCAATTTCAAGGTTATCCAGGGCTGGAGGGGTCGAAGTCAGGGTCAATAGTAAAAGGTCAGGCGTCAAGGTCAAAGGTGGAACCAAAGGCGTCAGAGATCAAAGATGAAAGGTCAAAACCTAACTTAGCCTGACTTAACCTAACCTGACCTAACCCATAGGGCAAAGGTCAGAGGTCGAGATCAGGGATCAGGGTTCAAGAATTGAGGGTGAAGGGTGAGGTCAAATATCATCAAAGGTCATTTGATGAAAGGTTAGGTCAGGGGTCATGAAAGGTTGCATGTAGTGGGGATGTGGTGGGGGGCGATGAAATTGGTATATAATGGGATCGGTTTGCCATTACTAGCATACACTTTGGTGACAACCAGATCTATTACTATATTAATACTATTAGTATTACAAGAAATTCTCCAATTTTTTAGAAAAAAAATTTTGCGAGTACAATTTTTTCCACTAGTTCTTCTTTTTCTATTACTATACTAATGGAGATTATTAGACTATTGTTGTACTACTTTTTCTTCTACTTCTATTAATATTTGAAAGGTAAGTTCATGGTGTAAATTGTTAAAGATTTTTTAATTTAGGTGCGGATACTTAGCGGTGTTAACGAAGCACTTTTTTAGTTAGTAATAAGTGCGGATACCTAGCGAGGTTAACGAAGCATTTTATTTTTAGCAAATATGTGTGGATACCTAGCGATATTAACGAAGCACATTTTAGTTAGTAATAAGTGTGGATACCTAGCGGTGTTAACTAAGCACTTTTTAGCTAGTACCTTGCGATGTTATCGAAGCATTTTTAATAGGTTTTTAGAACTAAATTTGCTGTATGTTTTTCAGATAATTGTTTAGAAGAATAGGGGTGATGAGGAGTATTATATTGGAAAGTTGAAAAGAATATAAAAAAGGTAAAATAAAAAAGCGATGAATATACTTATATCGAGAACTAATCTCCCCGAATCACCAAGGAGGGTGAATAATTCACAACCCCATGAATGGCTATGAAGGAGAATATACCACACAGTTCTGGGAGAGTAGCAGTACATCATCGGAGCATACAGTAATCCTCCCATCCACCAGGCTGGTGAGGATGTCCTCGTTGTGGAGTTAATGAGCGAGAAAGAAGAATACGTTATATTCGCATTAAGGTAAAGTAGAAAAAAATTTCTTTTTTACATTTAAGATATTTTTTCGTTTATTGGAAATTTTTTATGTATTCAGTTGCAAGTAGAGACGGCCAGGAAACTGAACGATACACCTACAGTTTCACTCAGCAGTATGAGGGTGGAGAAAGAGTACAAATTTCATAGTCACAGTTGAAGAATCACAATTTGGTGGGAAGCAGCTGGTTTTATGGGTTGAGGACTATAGAGTGTTCCTTCCCAAAATATATTTTGAAAGAGTAGGTGAGAAAACTTTAGAAGATATGAACAAAGGTGGATGTATGATTTATAAAGGAGAAAAAGATTTGGGTGGGGAGAAGATAATGAAACTGGTTGAATTTAAATAAAATGTATATAAATTAAAAAATAAAAATAAAAGGTGTTTAATTTTACTATCTTAGTTTTTTTTTTAATTCTATCTTAAACTTATTAATTAGTTGAAAGTTATTTTGATTGCGACAAACTTCTTTATTAGAATGTGATTTACGTTAATAATTTTTACCGAAAAAATTATTATTATGTAAAATCGCATTTACGAATGTGATTTTACATAATTTTTCATCCTTACCTTTTGATAATTATAATAAATACACGGTAGCAGCTTTTGCAGTCACTCAGGTAGTCCGTATTCGCAATCTTTGTATAAGGTGCGCTTAGTTACTTCTTCGCAATGTTGCATGGTTATGATTAGTTTACTGAAATTTCTCTCCTAACAAAAAATTTAAAAATGTACACGTGCTTTTGCAGTACAGGTGCTTGCTGACTTTGCAGTAATCTTGTTTACTAGTTTGAAAGTCAACTGATAATTCATTTGCATCAATTGGTGACTATTCATTTGCGTCATAGTTGTTTGTTATTTTCAAAATTATCTCAATGATAATGATAACAGACACAAATAAATATCGCGAAAACTTTCGTTGGAATTATATTACCTTCTGTTTTCTTAGTGTTCTGTTACGTGTTAAAATAGACATAACAAACGACTAAAGAACCATGGTCATACAAGAAGGAAACGGAAGAGGAATCATTGAACAGCATACCAAAGTGCAGGGAACAAAACGCTCGACATTACAGATGGTCAATGCTCCAGCACCATAGAGACTCATATACACAATATGAATAAACCACATAATGATAGACAAGGAAAATGCAGTGAAACCACTGGAAAAAGAAAGAAAACAAACAAAGAGACAATCGGAACGGGAATAAGTAATAACAGGAAAAAACTAAAACTGAACACAGGGAACAACCAAGCAGCTGCGATGAAGGAGATGGAGGAACAGACAACTCTCAACAAGAAACTTGCAGAAATAAACGATGCGGGTATACCTTCATCGTCCACAAACAAAACCAACGACCAAATTGGTTTACAACAACCGCAAAGCTGTTTAAATACCAACTAGACTTTGCAACCTTCGACCATGGCGACTACCTCCACATCATCTACCTAAGAGATGAACAAGGTGGAACGTAGGAAGATCAAGAGAAAGAATCGGAAGATATCTCCACGTAGACGATACAGAACTGGCAGAAATATATATCTCAACAAAAAAAAATTAGAAATTTTAAAGCATTCCTGCTATATTGTATTCGTAACGGTGGACACAACTGGAATAATGAATTAAAACAACAAAGTAAAGAACTAGGAAAACTAATAGAAAGTATAGAAACACAACAAGACATAATACAACATTCAAACTGTATACAATATATAGAATAAAAAAAGGCAATTAAAGAATCGGGAAAAATAAACAAGGAAATATAGTAGACAGCAAATAATACCTTATAGACAAATACAACATCGAAAGTGTAACAGAATGGGACACGATAATAGACAAAGAAACAAAAACACAACTAGTAAAAGAATTCGGACTATATGTAGAAAACTATGTACAACGAATAATCTAGATAAAAAAATACGAAAAAAAAAAAAACAAGTTTAACTAAAGTAATAATAATGTATATACTTAAGTAATAATATAAATATATAAACATATAATTGTGTATTTACATGTATCTCCAACGATCTCTATGGTGGAGTGGTAGCGTATCGGCTTTTCATCCAGAAGATCCGGATTCGAATCCAGGACAGACATGGCATTTACCAAATGCGATAAATTTCTATTTTAATACTCCCTCGTACAAGCTTATTTGTAATATTATGTGGTAGTTAATTATTTCATCAGCCAGAAAAAAAACTGTATAAATTTGTTTTAATTTATAAGATTAAGTTTATATATATTTTAATTTATTTACATACAGTTCATATCCACTTTTTTAAGTTTATAAAAAAATATACATTTAAAAAGAATAAAATAAATAAATAACTGCGTTGTTTCATTATAAGATTCTTATTTTCGGAATATTCATTCATATTACGATACAATGTAAAGAAGAACAGAGTAAACAAGTAAATCAAATAAAAAAGAAAGAAAATAAATACAAAAACAAATATTCAGTGTTTATTCAAGTCACAAATCTCCTCTTCATCGTCTTCTTACGCATATACGCATATAAATGATTCAGTACTCGATAAGGAAATAAATACAAATGTAAATAAACATTACAAGCGCAAGCGCAGCACCCATTTATTTATGATTTTAAGCAATACTTCTTATAATAACTTTAAATTACTTTTGAATCGTATTTGTATGAGAAAAGTAAGTAATTTAAATCTATAAAATAATAAAAATATCGGGCTGGGAATAAATTTTTTACATTACGAATTAGTAATTGATCATGTTTAAACTAACTGGCCATGTTTAAACATGTCTGGTTACTTAGTAAAACATTGCACAATATTAGAATAAATTAGTGTCGCTGCCTGTAATCAGTCTGTGTCGATTTTATTCAAACATGGATCTTTCAAAGGTACCTGAGAGAGGTCCATTAAATGCATTATTTCTTATAATTATAAATGTAAATCATAAATATAATCTAACCAAACTCGCTAACCTTGACTAGCGAGCGTAGGTTAAATTGGGTTGGATTATATTTATAATGTCTCGGGTTTAATAAGTTTAAACATGAACAATTAGACCCAAAATATTTTTTTATATATTTGCAACCAATAATTTGAAGGAAAAACTAAATTATACGCAAAGTTTACTTTACTTTAACATTTTAATAGTAAGGAAATCAACGTAATTTGTTCAAAAAATAAAATTTAAAGCAATTTGAACATATCCTAAGATATCAGACTCTAAGAATGTTTTTCAAACGTGGCTCCTTACTTGAAGATAAGTAAAAAATGTAATAAGAGTATTAAGAAAAAATAATTTCTCTCTCAGAATGGAGAAACGCTTCTCAAATTTGAAATTTATTTCAAATTTTGTCATAAAAGAATTTCATTTCTATGTGCAATTTTAAACAAAACCCAGCAGAATACCAAAAAATACAAGTGTAGATGATCGTGTTTATTAGTTAATGAAATAAAATATCTGTAGAAACATATTTTTATTTTTACTTAATAGTTGTATAAATTATAACAAATAATTTATAGAACAATTAAGTAAAAACTGTCTTCTACAGTTTTTACCTTCTGAACGTCAAATTTAACTAAACGTATATTTCTGAAATCTAGTGTACCAAACTAATTAGTCTCTTATAAAATTCAGCCGTAAATTTTTTTCTACTCCAATTTGTCTTAAGAGCTTGATTTCAATCAATCGGATTATCAACATTCTTCTGTAGTTCCCCGACATCTACTCTTTTCCTTTCTGTTTTTCATACGTTCTACATTACACTACCATGCGCTACGCCCTATAATATTGTGTTTAAGAATTTGTTTGATATGCAGATTTATTTATTTATTTCTCCTCATACTGTCCTCAGTCTGTGCTGTTTAATTATGTCTTTCACTTTTCATCTGGAAGGTTGTGAATTCGAATCCCGATCAAGCTCACGAAAAAAATGATCACACTCTAAAAGTAATAAACATTAAATCCTAAACTTATCTAAAATAATAAAACTTATCTAAAATACATACTTATCATAACTTATATAAAATACATACTACATAACTTATCTAAAATAAATAAAAAATAAAACCGTAATTTTCAGCCTGTATTTGTTAAAACTAAATAAATAAAGCATAAGCCTATTTTATCTTTACGTGTTATTATTTAATCCTGGAATAAATTTAATAAATTATATTTGTTTTAAGTCATATTTTTCTTAAACTCAATTAATACGTTAATTACTTTATTTACAGGAAAAAATTGTTTGTTAGCGTTTGAGAAAACAATTAACCGGTGAAAGAAACTCACTTTAAATATATTTTATTCTGAGTAAAAAATAAATTTAGTATCGATAACTCATTTTAAAATTTTTCAATTATTAATAAAAATTTTGGTTTGGAATTTAAGGGATTGACATTAAAGAAGTAATAGAGTATATTAAGTGCTTAATGTATTAAGGAATTCTGCTCTGTATATTCATTTTATAATGCTGACAAAACTGGATATACCTTTTCCAAACATATATCATTGAATGTAATAACTAAGAATACTGCAATGTTACGTATCTTTATTGCATATTATTTTTATTAATACATTCTGCCGAATGAGTAGAAGAAGCTTCCATATGTACCGTATTCGTCTAATTCGGGTATCTCTTTATCTCAAATCTGACCCTTCGCTGGACGAAGATTCAGTTCAAATGATGACGTCAAAGCTGAGACAACTACAGAGTTGGACAAATCACATTATACTGAAGATATTAAAACATTGAAAAGTCACTGGTTTAAATGTATCTGAATGCAAGATAGTTACATTGAATAAAAATTTTGAAAACTTTTATGTTTTCTTTGACAGACAAAGAAATTTTCAAATAACCCTGTTATTAGGCCTTATACATTGTTTTAAAACAGAAAAACAGTTAATGCATAACAATATATCATAGTCATTTTATGGTCGTGAGCATAACTGTATTGATAAACATGCATTATTAATAGTTTCTATCTATGAGAATAATTATAACTGTATAATATAGATTGATATTTTTAAATTGGTTAAAAATTTTTGGAATAATTTTCCAGAATGTCGCATATCCGATTAAGATCGATTAATTCCTTACGGTTTGTCTTTTATTACAATCCAAAAATTTGAAATTAAAAATAAACTTCAATTCAAAGTTTGGTAAAATAACTAATTGTTGAAAAAAAACTTGTTTATGAAAAGGCAACAGGTCTTTGTAATGCTTCAGGTAATATAGATAATACACCCAATATATAATATTATTATTTTTTTTTAATACTGTTAATAGGCAATTTTTATGATGAATAACTGTAAAATCCTCAACATAACCAAATCATAAAAGTAATTATTGAACAATGCGCTTAGACTCCTAAGTTATAGTATAATATTTTTCGAAATGAATCTTTGCATATTATTTTATATAATTCTTTTCAAGTTAGACAAATGGTTCAAGACTATTTTGTCACAATTATTAAAGCGAGCACATTAGTTAAACCTGATTGATAATAAATGGTGAAATTACTCCGCAAAATATTAAAGTAAAGACTATATAAAGAATGAACATTTTTAATATTTTTTTTCTTAAATAAAGATTTTATCTCCAATTAAGGGACCTGTAAAAGGCAAACTTGCCTTCATAATTGAGCCTAATATATGTAACACATCCATTCTAGCCACGATTAAAGAGCGAATATTTTTGAAGGGAACACACTGGCTCAACTCAGAAGTGGAATCCATAACATAATTTGAATATCCATTTTTTTTTTTGCTTTTCTCTGCTTCCCCACCCCTAAAACCACTTTCCAAGAAAAGTTTTGATTTTTTCATGTTCACTATACTGAATAGAAGAAGTTTTTTTGGGGGGGTGTGGGCGTGAATTATGATGACTTTATCATAATTACACTTAAACATTATCATAATCATTTTATGGCTAAGTAGTTATTATTCATATAATTAGTTCACTGTGCTATTACGGATCATTTCCTAAATTATAAGGTGATACAATATACAACAAAATGTCGGGTAATTATAACTCCGTATAAGGGAAACATATTATTAACTCTCAGGATCGATATTTTTAAATCATTTATTTTAAGCACTTTTAACTTGTTTTAAATTATTTATATTCATTTCATATTCTATAACCATATCATATTTATAGAATGTAACTCACATATCACAATTGAAAAAGTCGGTTTAAAATATTGTTTACGACGGTTTTAAAATATTTTAGGTATTCAATATATCATTAAAACTGTGTGGTGAGGAATTATCTAATAATAAAATTTTTATACGTATACAAAAATATATTTGTTGTAAAATGTATAATGACAATATGCGGATTAAATACATATTAATGTTTCTATAATAATAAAATATAAAATAAAAGAAAGAATATTATAATAATCTAACTTTTCCTATTAAAAACAATATTTTTAAATTCAAATTTTACTTTTAGGATCGAAAAAAAAAACAACAAAAGAATTTTCCATCATATTTGCTTTAATATTTATTTTACTTAGTTATTTTTTAACTTTTTTTTCATATGGAAATTAAATGCAACGCTCAGAATAGAGTTGACCTTAAAAGAGAGTATATCTGGAATAATATATAGGCTATGCCGTTTGTAGAGCATAAATAATACATTCTGTTTAGGAAGGTTATATCCGACATCACCGATAACTTTACAACACAAATTCGATAATCCTTTAAAACGATATCCGATGGGCGAACATACATAATTATAGAGATTATTATTATATAAAACGATATTAAAAACATACAACCTCAGGAACTATTGTATCGTAATGTTAACTTGTAGTTAATATAACTTGCTAATGCGTTAGTATCCTTTAGGTGATTTTTACATAGTAAAATATAGTTTATCATTTAATAATATTTGTATGGACAAATATTTATATTACACCGATATCCGAGTTTAATATTAAAAAAATCTAAAACTGATTTTTATTATAACTAAACAAATTTAATACAAGTTTTGTGTGATTTTTTACATAAGACTAAATCGAATGAAAAATTAAATATAATCTATCTTCCCAGAATAAGAATAATTAGATCATCTTAACAACTAGTAAAAAATTTATTCGATAAATATTTGATAAATTGCAGATGAATGAAAGATTCAGTAATATTAACATTTTTGCTATGTACTTGATTAGCAGAATCTACAACCGAAGAACCAAATAAAAGTAACAATGTGGTGGACTTAAAATGAACCTAAACATGGGGAAAAAAGTGACCCCCCATATTGCTTAATTTTTCGGTTACGGCCTAAATGTAGTCAAACGATCCTATCCTTATCGTCAACATGTGTTAATTGCTTAGTAGTGAATATGGGTTATGACCTATCGATCCTTACCTGGCAGCAAAGTTGTTATACTTGAATCCAGGCAGTTATTTATTTTTAAATAGTAGAAAAATAATGATAAATTATAAAAATTAAAATAGTTAAAAAAAAAAAAAAATTAAAAAATCCATATTATTTTGCTCTTTTCTGCTTCCCCACCCGTAAAATCACTTTCCAAGAAACGTTTTGATTTTTCCATGTTCAGTACGCTGAATTGAAGAAACTAGAAAAATTCCACTCAAAAATGAAGAACCAGTAAAAAGTTATCTAAAATTTTTCTTGGGGGGGTGTGGGGGAGAATTATGATGACTTTATAATAATTAAACTTAATCATAATCATATTATTAAAAATTCAAATAAACTAAAAAATATTTTATGAAATTCAAAGAAATTAAATTTTTAAACTAAATTTAGCTCTTCTTACCTTTGATATTGCCTTCAAAGATTTTTTTTGCACTAATACTATGCTTATGTAATTCTTCTCCAACTATGGTAATTCTTCAACTTACAATTTTTTAGAAAATGGGGTTAAAAATATGCAATATATTAAAAGATAGTCAATTTTTGGGGAAGGGAAGAATTTGGGGATAATTTTTTTAATGTTAAGATAAGTATGTTCGGATATGCTGAGCTTAATATAAAGTGGGGTTTGGTTATGTATCAAAATTTTAAGAAAATTAACCCTTATAGAAATCATCTACCCCACCCCTAGGAGATATTGACCCCAAATCTTTACCAAAAAATTGTCACAAATACATTAGTTTCTGGGCCAAATTTCATTAATATCGGTATATTCAGCCAAAGGTTATTAAGCTTCAAACACATATATTTCGCACGAACACATATATACTCGTACATACGAACAAATATTAATTCCACTTTTTGTCTTTGAATCCTTGGGTGTCATAAAACGTCGAGAAATGGAAAACCTCATTTCTCATTTTTTAACTATAATTTCTTTCTTGCAGACAGCTCACTCCACAGCTATCATGGCGGTAAAATAAAAGTAGTAAAAATTTAGTCACGGTCAGCAATCTGCTAAGATTAACACAAATAGTGAAGTTAATCTTAATGTCTATTCATTAATAAATTTTGTCATACGCTAATCTACCGCCAAAATATCTTGTCAAGACCAGAACAATACTCTAATAAGTTTCCACAAAACAAATATATTGAATAAATAAAATGAATTTGGAATTTCATTTGGTGAAAGGAAATAGATATTGAATAAATAAAATGAATACAAACCACAACTGTGAAGTAATACAAGCAAACAGAACAAAAAATTTTGCTTGTAAAAGAGCTGAAGGTGAAAATTTATAAAAAAAATTTAGTACTTTATTGTTGGAAACAATTTGGGAAAGAAATAGTAACTCTGTCATCTTTGATGAAAATTCAATAATTTTCTTTATAATTTTCAAAAAGCTTTTTTAGCTTGCTATTTGTAGCAAATAGAAAATTCTTAGCAGTAGAACAATGGACAGATTTCTAACAGAATTTATAAAATTTAGTTCTACGCTCAGGAATTTCCGATAAAGTTTAAAAGTTCAATCTTGTATTGATTTCTAAATAATTTGAAAACTTATAAAAGAATTTATTTGGAAGTTATTCAGTAATGCAATGAAAATGTAGGAGGGTAATTTAATATTTAATTCAAATAGTGAAAGTAAATATACGTGGATATTATTTAAAGTGTAAGATGAAACTAGAGGTTGAAGTAAAATTAGTAAAACAAACCACCCAATTACGCAAAACGTATCTGGTGTCAGTATTCCGTCTCATACTAAATCAGAGGAATTAAATAAATGATTTTTCTAGTATTTTTAACAATTATATACATCCAACTTAAACTAGAAAATTTACATAAAAGTTTTGCTAAGGATTAAACATTTTTATTTCCGGTTGAATGATGAAGACGTTTGCTCTTAATATAAATAATTATAGACTACATTTTATTTATCAATACTTTCTAAATTATTTTAAAAAAATATTACAGTACGAAACTTTTAAATTGTCACGGTAAAAACATCATTTACGGACAAACATTAAGCAAAATTCAGAAGTTAGAAAAACTTTTCCTGCCTGCTGACACATTTTCAATTGGTACAAGATATTTAAAATAAATAAGATTTTTAACAATAAAAAATCCTTTTTTTAATTTTAATGATTTCAGTAAAACATCAAATCTTAATACTAAAAAAAATGTTAAAACAGACTCAGGGAAGCTCCTTAGAGATAGTTAAATTCATAATATAATTGAAAATAAATTTTTCGATGGGCTAATTATAATAAACACCTTACTTTATACAGAGAATGCAGATGGCTTCAGGTAAGTTGCCAATCTTCTTCTCTTCTTAATATTTTTTGTTAAAATAAATAATTAATAAGTTGAATGATATAAGAAAACCGGGTTCATAAATACATCACTCTTCTTGCATTTATTACACGGCTGCCATAAAAGGATTGTAGTTTATTTACGGTGTATGCATATGTGTGTGTGTTCCACTGTATCATCTCAACGGCTGAATCGATTTAGATGTATGACTCCACTTTGGAGTCCTTACGTTACCGGGATTATCATAGGCTACATATACAAATAAAGTAGTGGAGATTTGCCGGTTGAAGAACAAAATATACTGTATTGAATTAATGAACTATGAACTGTGAACCTCTTATCACTATCAGCTTAATGAACTGAATGATTCGAATCAATCGAATGAATAATATTATAAAAATAATAGAATTAAATTTTCGTTATGTAAAATAAAATAATATCAAAAAATCTTTAAAAATTTTTTTAATAATAATGGTTTTCCCGTGTGGGGACTGCGTTTAAGGCTAGAGTGATGAAGTGATACGAGCATCTCGTGTAGGGCTAGATCAATCACCAACTTTTAACATCAGGGTGCTCTTGTGGCGCTGTTTTGGGAGGTGAAATGGGGTGCTCTTACAATATCTCTCAAAAAAATCGTTCGATTTTCAAAATTCAAACGGGATATTTGTTAATAGGTTGAAGCCTAACCTTCGAATGCGTCAGGTACACTCTCGGTCAAACAGATCACGGTTATTCTGAAATATTGTTATATCTTTACAACCGATCTATATTTCAAGAAATTGTACTATATACAAATACTATACACAAAATTTTCATCCGCACGTTCTTTAATTATCCTTTATTAGTAGTAATTATCCTATATTAAAGGGCAAAGTTTGTCACCAATTTTATTTGCAGTCATGTTTTTTATTTTTAATATTTATGTTCATTCTATAAAATTCGATTACTGATGATGCTATTCCATCATGGGATGTAAATTTATTGCTACATTCTAGTTGTCTATAGCCTACTATTGCAAGGTTTAGTAATAATAATAATAAAAAACTTACTTTTCGATTTACTTAAATACACATAGAAATGAGTATAAACATTTCTCGATTTATAATATTAATTTTTATATTTTAGAAGAGGTAATGATGAAGGTTACCTAACAGTTTTTTAATCGTTTTAGAAAATTTTTTTTTTTAATTTTCTGGCTTTTATATAATGCTATAGGGGGGATATATTGCTATCACATTAAAGATTACTCAAAGATACATAAGTATCTTCTTACCCCGAGGGATCATGATATGTCGAGATCCGGCAAAAATCATTTATAAAAAGATAGCGTGTGTATGGGCCTGTAAGTACATGCAAGTGCACAAGCGTTTATGTATATCAATTTATTTTTTCCTTATTTCAAAAAGTGGTTAATATAAAAAATTAAAAATTGGTCGTGTAGTTTTTATATAAATGGAATGATGTCATACTAGATCGTGGATACCGGTGTTTTTTTGTTGGTAGGGTTTAAATTAACCACAAATCTCAAGAATGTTTGACCTGAGACTACAAGACTAAACTTCATTTACATTCATACATATCGTCTTTATTAATTTCGTAAGTAATACCTTACGGTGCTTCCGGAGGCTAAATATAAAAAGAGAGGCACTGATATCATTTAAAAAGATTTCGTTGTGGATGAGGTGGAACGAAGATTAAAGATCACATATATTGGTAGAAAAATCTAAACGTGTATGTTTTTCTTACTTATGAACTGCCTTTCCAAAATAGCTGACATTTGATTTTTTTTTTCTCAAAAAAATGTACTCTCCCCAAAAAACACAATGCATAATGCAAATTTAATGCACAAATTCATATCTCTGGTGACTTATACAAATTTTGTTATAACTTAATAGTTAATATTATTGTAAAATATGTTATTTTATTGAGTATATCTCTTAACTATATTTACTTAAAACTTAAAATCTGGTAAGATGTTTTACATTAATAAAATATTGATGTTATTAAATTACTAAAAATCTCATCATGGGGGTTGTATAGAGAAAAAAGTTAGTTATCGATATCAATATCACAAAATTAACTTTTTAATTTTTATCTTTTCGATAAAAATATTTGCGGTAAAATCTTTCTGAAAATCTCTGCTCCCCTAATAATTTCAAATTTATAGATTTTAACCGATATTGGTTTTCAATAATTCTATGGTGATTCTAGAAACTCGTACACGCCCTTTTTTTACCTGTACATACCATTTTTCACTTGATCTATGTAATGTATGATGATATTTTTGGTAATGAACCAATTAATGGTCTGAACAAGGTATTTAATCAATTTAATTAATTTACAAACATCCACTTAATTAAGGAAAAGAAAACATGCAAAAACTTCCACTTTTAACAGGCAATTTCAAAGTGCAGACATACATACACATGCTATATATTTTAAAATATTTACTTTTCTTTTTATGACAGTAGTTTATGGTCTTACTTCAAAGCAGCTTTTTTACCAAGCACAATAATTCTATTTATCACACAAATGATAAAGTAATGAATAATAAATAAATAATAATAATTAGTGATAAATATATTGAAATTCTCTTACATATTCCAAATAACAAAAATAATAAGTTCAAACAGAATAATAGATTTATGTATTAACAGGAGTAAAATATACTTACATTTTGCAACGTACTAGTCAATGCTTAGACAAAAAACAAAATTAACCTTTTATCAAATCACAAATAACACTAATAGTTACAAAATAAGAATTTATTTAAAAAATTTATTGATCTACTCTACAAAAACAAGAAAGACAAAGAGGGTTCAGACTATTGTAGAAAAATGAAATAATAGAAGGAAATGAAAATTCTATTTTTACATCAAGAAATTACTGAAATGATAATGTGATAAAAGTATTATTACCTGAGATGAATAATCCTGGGCAATGACCTAAAAGCATAAAAAACAATATCAAAGCAAAGCATTGTTTTAAAGAAATGTAAAAATGACAGTATATTTTCATGAATATAGAATGTATTTCAAAATATAAAAAATGTAGATTAACCACCCTTAGCAGACAGACAGATAAGACTGTGTGTTTCATATACCAATAGCGAACTGCCAACCGTAAAAAGAACTTAAGCTACCGTAAAATGAATGTTCTAATTAAAATTTTACGCCTTACTTTTTTTTTTTTTTTTGAGAACGACTAGGAAAGTTATCATCAGAATAACTCATAAAATTCAACGCTGATTTACTAATAAATTGAAAATTATTTTTATTTTAAAATAAATTTGAATAAACATGAGCTATAAAAATAAATTTTAGAAGTAACATCATTCAGAGAAAAAAACTGAGAGGTTACTGGAAAGGAATCCCAACCATAAAAATTTACGAAACCGAAATGAATATTATAATCTTTTATTTTAAATAATTTTAAAATCTACATATATTATTTAATATTATACATCTTTTCCCTATTTTTTCAAAATTTATTGAAACAATACGAATAATATGCTTTACAGTAATACGTACAATAATAACAAGCAATAATAGATTTGTAACAGATAGGAAAAATGTGACGCAACTTTTGTAATTTGTGATATCCAAAAATCACTTAGTAGTGTTTTTAGCTAAACGAAAAACATTAAATTATTTTGAAGAAATAATAAGATAATTTTTTTTTTATCAAACTAATATTTACAGTCGGTACCTCATAAAGGACCATAAGTAAATTTGATTAATGATAATCTGGTGAAGAGTGGTCCCGAAATTAACGACGAATGACGAAACCCGTCATTAAAGCATACAAAGTTTCAACAACATATCCATTGAAAATTAATTTGTATAAATAACCCAAGTAAAGTTAAATACTTAACATAGCACTAGAAATAAATGACAGGTAAAAAAAATAAAATAAAAAAAAACGCTATCAATACCAATATATGAAAACAACATTATAAATAAAACAAATATTTGTCTGAAATAGAAGTACCTGTAATTTTTATGCTATCATGGAACATGTTTTTCAATCCAGTCACTCCATTCTCCACTATGAAACGGGAGTCAAGCGACTCAAACGAATCTTTGAATAGTTCTTTCATGATAGCATACCCGAGAGGCAGTAGATCGCTGAAAATATGATAGGCACCAACTAGTCCAGAAGTTCAGTTGAGGTTGCTTGAATTTGTTTTCTACTGAATTCCGGAAGTTGGTATGTCTTAGTGAACTTTTAATTAAAACCGCAGTTCCTGTATTTTCCCTCCATCTGGATGGTTGCTCATACTCACAGAATAATCTCTGTGAAAGTAATAATCTCTAAGCTGAAAGTAGTTACGATCACTGAAATGAATTTCTGAGATTAGGATCTTATCTAACGGTTCAGCAAGGATCAGAGCTTCTAAAACCATCATTCGACTAGCAGAACTATTTATATTCCATGTGGCACTCTTCAGAAACAATCAGGAAAGTTTTGTGATTAGCTTCATCCGTAAGCTTACAAGACTCCTACTTGGCAAAACCAGGGACTCCAAATTGGAGGTTAGTTTCCCTATTTTGCCCTCGGCACCTTCGCAGTCATGTTCCACCACCTCGCCATAGGTTGGCAAGGGGTTATTAGGTTTAGTAAGATAAGGAATTAGTAAGGAATATGCCTTCATCCCAGTGCGGCAAAATCTTCATTTCCCAAGTCAAAACTTACTTACCTATGCCTCAAAATTCAGGCAGAGTAGTAATAGTTCTTGCAACTTGCTCTGTTTCCTCTCAGAACATTTTTGCAAACTTTACAAACCTTGCAGTTGGCAGATTGATCTGACAGACGGAGTGCACAAGTGGCGGAGGACTTCTTTTCTTCCTCAGACAGTTCGCAGTACTGTAGCCTGCCGCCCTCTTCACACAGCGGTATGATCGCATACGGTTTTTCTTAGTGTGGCCATTCTGATGACAGCTACATATTGTACTAGACCTGGGGATTTTTTGGACTTTCAAAAGTCAGACTATAATTAGTGATATATTTAAGTTTAAATATCTTCTTCTTGTTGTCCTGAGATTTAAAATTAATAAAAAATATTGATATCTGTTCTTTCGTCACCCTACGTCGGGCATTAATAACCCTACGGAATCTGTGCCCATATTCTTCAATCTCTTCTCTAGCGGTATCCATTGGAACCGAGTGATGCAATTTCCTGTGCACTATTTAGAAAGCTCTTTCCTCATTCCGTGTCTGATGAGACTATAACAGACATATTAGCTTCGAACCTGTAAAACGTACAATAATAATTCTTGTTTACAGCTGTTTCAAGACGCTCTAAAACTGCATGACATCTGTAATGTTATACAGTACTATCGGTGGAGATTTAACGGCATTTTTCTGGGTTACTTCATATATTATATCCTCCATTGGAAGATTATTGAAACAATTTCATTACGTCAGTTCATAGCAGTAATCTTTGAGGATTCTGGTGCCCGTTGTTTCTGAAGCAGTGGGATTGTCTGCCACGGAAGGGGTTCTGGCTGAGAGTCTATCGTATCAATTTCAGAGGCACTATCTGAGGCTTTATTATTCTCAATAACTCAAAACTACAGTTTTTCATATCTTATTTGATATTATCCTCGCCGGGTTTCTATAGCAATAGTATACCGACTGCAACAGGGCAATAAATTTAGTCATCACTTGATATCAGAATGGTGAGTCAGTATGTAAATACTGAACGACAATTTGAACAGAAACATTTTCCAATTGGAAGTAGATTTTTTAAAATTAATGTTTAAGTTTTTGATGTAGCAATTTCTTACAATGTGTCTGATGCAGAGAGCTACCACTGGCTCCGACTTCTTCCCCGAAATACAGATAGTTCCAGACCTCGCTGGAGTAGTTATATTTTTACATTTACGGGTTCTTGAGGTGGCTTCCAGCTACCAATTTTCTTTTAAATTATAATTTATAAGATCTATTGAACTGGCTACCCAGAGATGTAGCAAGCAATATATCTTTAGTAAACACACGAATCAGGACGCAATAATGTGTCAAGAAATCTTAGACATCTTAGAATTATACAAATTAATTAAAACATGTATTACTTCCAGTGCTAATTATTTTCTTCCCTTAAGATGTACAGTTTTGTTATAGTTACAATAAAAATTCAAACTTCAGTGCAGTATATTAATAATTCAATTATTTTTTACTGCAATCTAGGAAAAAATCAAATTAAAAGAATTTTTTTTTATATTAATTGACTAAATATATAATTAATAGTAAATAACATTAAATTAATTCTACTCTAGAAAGTATATTACTGGATAACGGTTATATGTGGTGTAAGGTATGCTTTCAATGATATACCTAAAAAGGTATTTTCACAATTTAAAATTAAACTAACCGAAGTTTATCGATATAAAAGTAAAAGCGTATACGTCACTCATTTAACTCAATATCACTTTGGTCAACCATCAAATAATGAAATCAAAAAACATAGTACTTTATGACTGAATCACAATTAGATTATTACTTAAATAAAATCATACAGCGACAGAGATGCTGTACAAGGATATCAGCGTTTTTGAACGCGGTTCTAGAAGAAATAAATACTTTCAAATCACAATAACCATAAAATTGATTTATTTATATATTCTTTAACAAGCACAAATAAATACTATAATAGTAACTATACACGTAACTAAACATAATTTTAAATAATTTTTATTAAACGAGTATTACTTAGTTGTTTTAGAGAGTGGTGAATGACACTCACTCTGACACTACAAGAAAACGTTTTTATTTTTTACTAATCTTGTTTACATCAAACAGAGGCAGAACATAAAATTCATCATGAACCTTTAAATAATATCAGAAAAACTGCTACTTCAAAATTTATAGATCGAATAAAAAGAAGATTTAAAAAATAAAAGATTCAGGATTTTTTTACAAATAAATTAACTTTTTATCGTATTTATTGTAAATTTAAGGAATTAAAATTTTATTAACTGTTCCAAAACCTTCAATTCCGTTAAAAAAATTCCGTTAAGTAAGATTATTTTATAAGTTGATGCTTTGATGTTTTATTTATTTATTATTAAATAACTAAGTATTACAATCAAATCTACTTTAGAATGAATTTCAGGCGTTCTATTATTTAGTCATAACCTCATACATTTGTTTTTCGAACTTAATTATTCACTGATCTTCACTTCATTTATTAATTTTATTCAATTAAAAATTATTTCTTCCCTTCATTTAAAAATTATTTCCCCATTAAATTAAAACATTTCAACTTCTTTCTCTTTATCTGTTTAGCCTCCGGAACTACCGTAAGGTATTACTTAGGATGATATGTATGAATGTGAATGAAGTGTAGTTTTGTACAATCTCAGGTTGACTACTCCTGAGAAGTGTGTTAAATTTAAACCCAACCACAAAAAAACAGCGGTATCCACGATCTAGTATTCCAATCCGTATAAAAATAACTATCTTTACTAGGATTTGAACCTTAGAACTCTCGACTTCGAAATCAGCTGATTTGCGAT